>PRKT01000410.1:170512-182286 GCA_003671525.1 Saccostrea glomerata
CTCTGATTTTCAATTCATCCCTACCTGTTAAATGGTTAGAACTTCGATAAATCTACTGTCACATTTTCTGTTTCCTCCAACTTTGTTTACGTCTGAATATAAAAACCGAAACCGGAAGCGATCAAAATCGGCCTCGAAAAACTTCGTTTTATATATTTTTCAGGGTGGCCGCATGCAAGCAACAGAATGATATTTTGGGATATAATTTTATGTGCCATTTTAAACAATCTATTAAATTTTTACTCTGTTGTTTGCGTGCGGCCATATCTAAATCCTGTTTGGAATGTGAGAATTTGATGGAAATTTCTCAATTCCGGAAAAATCGCCCTACTTCACATGGTGCTAACTCAACTACAAATCAAATGTTGAAAATTTTATTGCTATTTCCATCAAACTGAACATCTCGATATATAAAAAATAAATCAACTTAACGATAACACTGGTATAAAAATATTTAAAAAAATATTGGGCAGCTCATATATGCTTACTGCCCCTGATTCTTTGGCTTTTCATTTTTATTTATCAGAAAAATATTCTTGTCTTTTATTTTTTTTCAGTCAAGCAGCTGTTTAAAATGAGTGTATCCATAGATTCAAATGATTATATTTAAATTACTAAAACATCTGTTTGGTTTCTTGATATTCGGTATTTTAAAAAAAAAAGTATTTGTACATGCATTATGCAACAACTGAGAGCAGACAGCTTTCTAGCTTCATTATTTCCAAGTAAAATTTCTTTTTTTATTTTCTCGGGAATTAAAGAGTTAAATTCTATCAGTGGCGAAATTAAACTTGCCTAAATACAGAAAATATTTTATGTGTATACAGTTTGTCCTTTATATCCATTTTTTTTACCAGTCATCTGTAAAGCCTTTCTCCCTATATTTTCCTATTTTACAAAATTTAATTTTATATAAATAAGAAAATAAGATCTTTCATATATAGTATCATTATTTAAGAGCCCATAAATCGCAAGCAAAAAGCAAGGGGGGCATCAATGATGACATCATTTTTTTTTTTTTTTAAACTGGTTATATGAACTTGGAAACATTTTAGAATTGTCCAACATAGTCACATGTTATAACTCCATATTTAATGTGAGTGTGTGATTATTTCAATGCAAATAAATAAAAAAAAATTAAAAATCGAAAAGTTTCACTACAAACCATCGTCGGTTTTAGTGCCAAATTATAGTGGGGAGTTCAGCAGTAATTTAACTCAATAAATATATTTTTATAACTTATTTTTCAGGATTTTTTTTAATTTTTGATCCTACTGCGGATTGTTCATTTTGACTTGACTGCATAGATGAATAAAATCATTTATCAAAACGTCATCCAGTTGAGACGCCGCTAACTTACAAACTTCTCTGGAAAACGTGTAACTATTTCATTGTGACGGAATATTAGTCAGGTATATGACGTCACTGATACATCAAATGAATGGAAACGTGGATTCAACCTGAATAATAGAGCCAATTTTAATCTAAATATTACCTTTGGAGGCGAAAATGAATTATATTTTGAAAATAGATTATTAATTTTTTGTTTAATAATTTTCTTTAGTGTATCGACTATAAATATTTCACTAGGATTCCGATTAAAAGATGTTTAGCAGATTTACCGATTCAACGGGAGGTAACTCTTGCATAGTAAAATTTCATAAAAACGTCAATATATTTTTCCAGAAAACAACTATCAAAAGTGTTTTTCCCACCGATTTTATTTTTTAAACAAAAGGATGAAATATTTCTAGATTTAGTTAAGTGTGAATTATAGTCCTGGTAAAAATGTATTAGAAATTACAGCTCTTTGTTTCTGACTTACATTTAATGGTTTATATAGGGGAATTGAAAAACACAAAACACAGGATATTTTACTAAATAAGCAATTTTCAAACAAATCTTCAATAACATCATTCCTTTTGGACTACATTGATATTGTTTTAAATAAAATATCAAATATTCCTTACATTCAATGTGCCGCCTATTAATACAATACTGCCTGGTTTTTCGGTGGACTGCCTCTTAATACCACAAGGGTTATGTCTCGTACTGAAACTCAATAATTATAAGCTTTATTGCAGGAAAAATGTAACTTTAATTTGTGCGAAACACCATGTGAGTTTAAAAAGTGCGTTGAGTTGTATTTTAATATTTCTTACAATCTCTGTCAAATTTAACACGAATTAAACATAATATTTTTTTTGACATTTTTATGTCTTGAAACGATTTTGCTGATCATAAGTAGCGAGTTTTTCCCTATATATTTCTTTCTCAAACTTTGATCCCCCATCGTGGTCCCTTCTTACCCATTCGGGTAATCATTTGAACAAATTTTGGAGATCTTTAAAGTTTTTATTCCCTTCGTAATTAAAGATTCGTGGTGTATAATTTTCTTGTGATGAGACTTTCTTAAGATAAAAATATATATTTGACATCTTGACCTTGGAGTTTGTCCCACTTTTGCAAAAAAAATAATCGAATTTTATTATTGAACAAAACTTTTGAACAATTTGTACTAGGGCCTTCGAACATCACATGTGTATTTATAGTGACAAAACCTTTCCTTGGGTATAAATATTTTGACCTTGACCTTAAATATTTAACCACTTTTGAAATAAACTTTAACCTTAGTCATAACTGTTGAACAGTTGGTGCTAGGGCCTTCATGTTCAACAAGTTTATTCTCCGTAACAAGACTTCCATTAAAGATGCTTAGACTAAAATTTGATGGTAATATTTTCTAAAAAATTCTTTATAATGTCATGACGTATTTTTTCTGCTGGCATTTTATACGACAATGTTACGAATCTAGAAGTCTTTGATTGACAAATCCTTACATTTTCACAAATATTAACTGTACTTAAGAAAAGCAGCAATGTTGTTGTATATTTATGAAAAATATTCAAACTATAAAAGCAATATTGGTACCAAAAGGAAACTCTTCCTACAAGGATTATACATGTGAAATATGAAAATCCTAGTTCTAGCTTTTCAAAAGATATGGCCAAGGTTACAGATTTTAAAAAAAAAGTGGGTCAAACTCTAAGTTCAAGGTCAAATATCTTTTTACCCACTGAAAGGTCTCATCACAATTAATACACAGTATACAAAACCACAGAGTCTGCAATTCACATGTATAGTTTTTATTCTGTTGTTTTGATATAACGACATTTAATTTTGAATACTACTCAGGTGCAGAAAGGACATACATGTATATCTATTGATTATATTAAATGAGGTAAAGCTTCAGTTTCAAAGGGTTTTATCGATACCAAACTTGTGCTATTTGATAACACAAAGCTTTTAAAAATATATAAATTGCATAACAAATATGAAAAATCTTTATGACATCAGCTGTATCCAGTAAACATTTATGCAGGTTAACGACCAGGACATGCTCTTGAAAACATCTTGATATTTAATTTTAAAACTTTATCTCTATTTGGTATGTTGCCTGACGTCAAAACATAAAGATAATGAAACCATACGTAGTTGGAGCAATTAATGATGGAAATTACAATAATACATGTAATCTCCATTTATTAAAAGATTGTTAGAAATCCTTGATTTTTATATAGTTTAAACTCCTCTTTGCTGCAAGTAAACAGAACAACAGGGTGTCCGCAAATTCAGAATACACAAGGGGGCCGAGCTATCGTGTCACTCAGAACCTCTTTCACACATTAAAGAACATAGCAGTCCCAGAAATCAGTCCCAGGGACAGCTGGGACTGCTGGGTCTGCTTTCTATAGCAGTCCTATAGCGGTCCCAGAGCAGTCCCACAGCAATCCCAGAGCGGTCCCAAAGCAGTCCCGGGGACTGTTTTCTGGGACTGCTTTGGTGTCAGGTTGGGTCTGGTTGGTACTGTAGCTATGTCGATTTATATTTATCATGGGTTATCAGGTTGTCAGGTGTTCTTAATTTTCACATTGTATGGCGAGGATTGAATTTCTTCAAATTGACGTCATACTCCAAAGGTCAGATTTAAAAAATATTGGTGCCAAAGGGGTAGTCTTGTTACAAGGTATAAAATTGTGAAATGTGAAAACCTTATTTCTAGCTGTTAAAAAGATATGGTCAAGGTTACAGTTTTTAAAAATTGGGTCAAATTCTAAGGCCAGGATCAAATATATATTTCCCCAGTGAAAGGTCTTGTCACGATTAATACACAATACACAAAACCACAGAGTTTGCATTATGTAGTTTTATCCTGTTGTTTTGATATAGCAGCATTCAATTTAAATACTAATCAGCTGCAAGAAGAACATTATTTATATCTATTGAATAAATTAATGAGGTAAAGATTTCATTTGAAATGGTTTAATAACATAATAACATAACATAAACTTCTGCTATTTGACAAAATAAAACTGGTACATACATGTATATATTAATTGTACAATTTAACAAATGTTGAAAAGTCTCTATGACATCAGCGGTATCCAATTCATAGATGATGCAAGTTAACGACCAGGAAATTTACTTAAAAAACATTTTGATATTTAATTATAAAACTTTATCTCTATTCCGTCTGTTATCTAACGCTTACACGGGGATAATGAAAATATACGCCATTTGCGCAGTTGATGATGGATTAATTAAGATCAAGATGACACGTTCCTCAAAAATATATATTTTTTCCTAAGGATTTGTCAATGAAATAGGTACTTTAGCAAGTTTCCTCACAAAACATTAGGGTACCTTACCAGGCAAGGAATTTGGACAAGATACCACACGGCCATATTTCTTATCTAACCATTATGAGTAATCTTCTGAATGGCCTATATCACAATATTTTTGGTGTATTTATATTTTATGTGACAGGATTTGCTTTTACCCTCAAACCTACGTACCACTCACGGCACCAATGTCAACCGGAATTCGCTACATGGTATCAATGCAATTAAGGAAATTCCAGGATACCAGTGTAGTGAAAATGACCGTATGAAAATACCTCTTGAATATCACACACTTTCTTTATCAATAATAGTACTTCGCGTTTTATTCCAATTTCTTACTAACCAATAAACCTCTTGATTCTCAAATAGTCACAAAAGTGACTTACTAACCCAAGAATTTTAATAACAAGAGTTTGCAAATTAACAAATATTTATTATGGCCACAATTGTATTTTATTAACAGCACAAAAATATCTACATTTATATATTTACAACGAAATCTGATGTACTAACGACCTTATACTTTTGAGCCTCAATAAAAATAACTGCCTACCTAACAAATGTACAAAGTCCAGAGCCCGTCCTATCCAATGCTAAGTCCAAAGGAAAGTGACCCACCCCTGCACGAAAAAGCTACTATGCCTAACCTAACCGGTTTACCAAAAATAGAAATAAGGAACTGGAATTAACAATAACATGGACGTGTGAATAAGGTAAACAATCATATTGAACGAAATAGGGACAGAGACCGGGATCCTCCCCGATTATCAGGAAGTGAGCTGGAACGAACCTTTGAGAAGGTTCCAGGCCAACTGATCTAAACGCGAAATACTGGACTTTAAATACACCGCGATACGGAGGTGTGTCTCTCTTATCCAATCAACAGCTGAATTCTATGTATAACTCAGACAAGGACATTTCCCAAATCAGTGTATAAAATTAGAAAGTTTCCGAATGTTTAATAAACGATCGTAACCAATAAGAGTTATCATTATTTACTAACTCTGTAATATCCAATCCTACCACATTTAAAACCTTGAAATAATGTAGAAATCAGAAGAGAATATCAAATATGAATATTTTTTTTACATAATATTGAGAAATACTCAACATATTTTTTGAGGAATATGTCGTCTGACCTTAAGTGTATTGCACGCCAAATTCACAAAAATGAGCTAAACATAGTTTCACAGTCGATAAACTAGGTTTATCGGTTGTAAACCATAATTAATGGACTATAAACTATAGGTAACAACGTTAATTTATATTTTACATCACATCTGTTAACAATAGTAAACGCGATAGTCTATGTTTTAGAATCGTAAACTATACTTAAAACTGAAAACAATTATTTGCGATTACAAAACAGTGACTATCTGATAAATACAATTTCATGATTTGTAAACTATGGTTCACAACTTTTAACTATAGTTAACCATCTGATAAATATAGTTTCACAAATTGTGAAACAATGATTAACAACTTGACTATAGTTCAAGATTGTAAATACTTCACATACTATTGTTAACGTTTTAATGTTTTATTACAGACAGATAAACTTAGATTAGCATTCGTAAACTATTATAGTAAACCGTTAAATATAGTTTTACAGATGAAAACTATAGTCAACCAGTTGTAAACTATAGTTCACGGTTTGTAAACTAGTTTACAGTCGATAAACCTAGTTTATCAACTTTGAAACTATGTATAGCTCATTTTGTGAATTTGGCCTGCTATATAAGGGTTATCAATTTGGTGTACGCCCGAATTTTATATGAATGAAAAACTAAATAGAATAAACGATAAAAATACAATATTCTATTAATGAACATATCTCTGTCTTAAATGATGCAACATAAAAATTTGTATTAGTGCATTTAAAGTTGAATGTAAATGCCTTGAATAGTTTTTTAAAGCTATCGCACAAGAATATAAAGCGTTATGCGTAGCAAATGCGATACGGTGTCGGTACTATTTCTCTTCTCTGCTGATGTTCCAATTCCATATATAAGACCATTGGTCATCGTCACGGGCTGGTGCACATTGACCTAAAAGACTAATGTTTACATCGATTGGTTTGTCAAACCTGTACTGTCTATGGGATTCTCCATACTAAAGATTTAACATTTATCTTAAATCAGAAATGAATGAAAATAATGATACTAAAAAGAATTTAAAAAACAAGAACGAATGAGTAAAAATTTTTTTTTCAAATTCACAAATACTTGTAACTTACACGTGCAATCAAACTGCAGGGAGAGCCTCAAATCGAACGCTACAAAAGGGGACATTGTTTGGAGACAGTACAAGTTTGATGGATCCGAAGAAGAAATGAGCATAAAACAAACAGAATAAAGTATCCAAAGTCTTTTACAAAAAATACACATACAAGTAGTACATTCACGCCCTTTTGACATGTTGAAAAGTTACTTGACAATCCAGTCTTCTAAAAATAGATGGCAAAATTTCCATTCTTGTGTGCATGCCTTTCAAAGGGATAGGTTATTATTTTTTATTCAATGAACATTCATGTGTAAATATTCAATAGATCAAATTACTGTTCACCTCTAGCTTATCATTTAAAATATATTGCAAGAAGTATTTAAAACAAACACAAAATGATATGCTCTTTGTTATGTTTTACTCCTTACTCATGTTAAGCGGTCCGTATGACACTCTGAAGAACTTGAAAGGGGGATATTTATTACACAAATGTGAGGGTGCACATTTTCAGATTCATCCTTGCCTTTTTCATTCTTGGTTTGATTAATAGGCAAACTATAAACTGATGTTTTTGATACAGTTTCACTTATTGATGAAGTTTTGCATCAATGCGTTTAGTCACGTGTATATTTATAGAATTATTTTAATTGTACAAAAATCAGATGTATAAATAAAATATAAATGTTGACACCAGAGTTTGTATACAGTTTAAATCGCTTTTATACAGCTTACTGGGAACATGTTGATGGAATCTGAGGCAGAGAGTACAGATACAGAGGTGATAATTATGTTCCCCAAACGAAGTTGGGGAACATTTATTTTTACTCTGTTTCTTATTATTATGTCGCCCCAGACGAAGTCGGGGAGACATATTGCTATTGTACGCATGTTTTTTTTGTCCAGGCGTTTTCTTGGAGATGGCTGGGACAATCTTCCTGAAACTTTCCTCAAAGGACGATCACTGGTTGTTGTTGTGCCATGTGGTCATTCAGTTTCAAAATGGCTACCGCTGCCATGGAAACCTGCAAAAAGCGACGAATTTTGACGACTTTTGTCCGCGAGTGTTCTCTTTGGTCCCTTGAACATTCGTCTTGAAACTTTTTTTTATTTTAGTGATCAGTAATTGTAGTTTTCCGATTTGCATTTAAAATTTTCAAATAATTAATTATTGCCATGGAAACCAGGAGAAAGTTAAAATTCTTTAATTTCAATTTTCTCAATAACTACTCAAGCAATCGTTTTGAAACTGTCAATGTTTATTCCTTGCAATGTGTCAAAGTGATTCCTATTTTTAAAATAATTGTAATGAGTCGCTCACAGTTGCCATAGAAACGAAAAAGAAAAAAGGGTTAAGATGTACACGTGATCTCCAAGGTATAGGTCAAAGTTCTTCGTATCCAATAAAAGTTCTTTTCACAAGAATACATATTTGAAATAGGAAAGCCCTAGCCCTTACCGTTCAAACGTTATGGGTAAGGTTCTATGTTCAAGACGCCCCCCCCCCCCCCGAAGGAAGCACACAGCCAGGTAGAAAACACAGATATAACATATACAACTTACAAGTAACGTTTTAAAAGTTTCATTCATAAAATTCAGTTCTACTGATATGATTTGATATTTTGCCAACATTCATTCTTCTTCTCTCTTGTCTCTAGATTTTATTATTATTTTATTTTATCTATAAAAAAATAACGATTGTCAGCTGCATTTATTAGCATTTCGCGTTTTCTTGTATTTCCATTACTTGTATATAAATAATTTCATTAGATAATGCATGTATCAATTAGAAAATTGGTACGTCATTTCCATAGTTTTTATTCATACATAAATCCTTGGATCCGCTCCTGCAGGTGCGCAAAGCCTTGATCACCACTGTAAACAAAACATTCATCTCGCCGAAAATGTTCATGATTCCGCTAAAATGAGAAAGTTTTCACATGATTTATCATCTCATAACAAACATCAGCCCCGTGCAATGCAGAAATGCTCGAATTGAAGGTGGCATGTCAGATTCGTTTTCCGGCAGAACCTCTAATAATGAAAGTGAAAGTAGGGAAATTTCAGAGTTTTTCACTGGCGTTATAATACACAAAATAATTCGGCTGATCGTCTTCATAAATTACATTTGCCAAGCTTTTTGGTAGGAAAGATACTGCCAATTAACAAGTATGAGGCTCAGTTCCGTACATCTGCCCAATTTCTTTTATGCAAGTCTGCAAATTTAGGAACGTGTAATTTTTTCCTGCACTACTTTCTTCTCCTACCGATTCTAAAAATAATTAGTGGGATGTACCCAATTAAGGTCTTCCGTTTCCAACGGAAAGGACTGATACAACTCGATGGTTGTCCAAGCATAGCTAATGGACCATTGTTTTAGTGATGATAAAAATGAAAGTCTTGTCCAGTACGGGGCGACATATGCTATTGCTTGCAATAGCAGACTTTCTAGTTAGGGTCTTCCGTCTTCAGCGGAAGACCCTTCTATTATTTTACCTTTATTAGGGTCTTCCGTCTCCAACGGAAGACCCTTCTATTATTCTATTGTTTCTTTTTCACTTTTATTATTATTATTAAGGTCTTCCGTTTCCAACGGAAGACCTTTACTGATTCTGATGATTAAGATTATTAGGGTCTTTCGTCTCCAACGGAAGACCCTTTAATTATTCTATTGTTTCTTTTTCACTTTTATTAGGGTCTTCCGTCTCCAACGGAAGACCCTTCTATTATTGTATTGTTTCTTTTTCACTTTTATTAGGGTCTTCCGTTTCAGCGTTTCTTCTATTTTGCTTCTTTTTCACTTTTCTGGCTATTTTTTTCCTTACCGATTTTGTGCAGAGGATTTCTCAGAGATAGCTGGATCGATTCAACTCAAATTTTCAGACTTAATGTGTTTCTATCTGAAGTTTGTACCGGCAATTCCATTTTGAAAAATTCACTTCCGGTTGCAAGTTATCGCCCTTTGATCGAAATTTAGAGGACCTCATTGTCTGTGATAGAACTCAAAAACAGCTTGAGCTAGAATACTGAAATTTTCAGAGATTATAGAGGACATGTTCCCATGATGCACCTGGGTTTTCAAATTTTCCAAAAATGTGTAGTATGGAAACGGCCTAGGGGTAGAAATTTAGGAAACGAATCAGGGGTGAATTTTCGAGACATTTTGTATCATATCTTAAAGGTGTAGTCAGTTTGTTAAAACATACTGAGCAATATTTGTGCAAAATGACAAGATCTTTCAAATGATATCAATTAAAAAGAGCTGACTCATCAAATTAGGGAAAAAAGGGTCTAAAACAATTTGCATTATAACTCTTAAACGATCAATATTTTGTGATACATTATTGAAACAAAAATGTTCTTCTTAATGACCTTCAATTATATAATCATAATGTTGACGTCATATATTACGCATTTAGGGGCAACAAGGGGCTAGTATTTTTTTCCTACACCTGTATCTCAGTAACAATTCGGGGGATTTTTATAAAACTTTCAGAGATGATAGGAATCAATGTCTTGAAAGATGGTTTCTAAAAATTTTTATGAATTCATTTCCGTTCGGTAAATATGATGTATTTTCGACATTTTGCTGCAATACTGATATGTCCTATTCTGAGAAAACGACGCAAAATAGAGATTTGAAATTTTCAGGAATGATTGAATGTAATCATGACATTGTGAACCTGACTTTTTTAAATTTTAAGAAGATGTTTAAAGTTTTTAAATTTTACAGTTGAATATTTTCAAAATTTTTTTTTATACAATTCAATTTTTTTTTATACCATCAGATAGATCTTGGCAAGAAATTTCCAAATATGTATTTGTTTTGTGTTTGAGTAAAAAAGTAAACAAAATATACGCTCAGGTGTGTTTAGGACACTTGAGTGCAAGTGTACTCTTAGAAATTTTCTTTTAAAAAGTCATAACTCTTTAATTTATTGACCGATTTCAAATTTTTTTGGCATCATCAAATAGATCTGTTCAAGACCTTTCCAACGATATATTTCTTTTTATTGTACGTGCACAAACAAAGAAAATATAGGCTCGGGTAAGTTAGACTTTCATTTTGACAGGACATGTCATTATCAAGGACACGTGCAAGTGACCATGCTCTTCGGTGCTCCTCTTTGATCTTGGGTGGATATCTTTTGATTTTTGTAAAAAGTAATTTCTCATTCATTCCTTGACCGATTTTAAAAATTCTTAAACCATTGAAAAGATCTTTTTAAGAGCTTTCCAGCGATATCTTTTTTTGGATTGTAAATGCAATAATAAAGAAACTGTGGCCTCAGGTGTTTTAACAGGAATGTCAAAGTCAATATCAAGGACGTTTGCGGTCAGTGCGGCTGACTGCACTCTTCGATCTTTGGCCTACTAGTATTTCTTTAATTTTAAAAAATTATTACACACTGTAACTGGAAATTCTTTAAGGGCAAAAGAGTGACATTTTATCGATTTAAATTTTTCAAAAAATTTCAGTTGCATCTTAATGTTAGAAGAGGACTATGTCTGTAACTATGGAAGATAGAGAACATCATACTACGTATAATGAAATCTCTCAAAGGTAAAGTAGATTGATATTTAAACGATTTAGTTTGTTTAAAAATAAAATTTAAATTGCTTCTATATGTTAAATCAAAGACTGTCTCTTTACATTGGAATATGAGGAACATCATACAGTGTGTTTTGAATTCTTTCAAAGGTCAAATAGAATGCGACTTGAATTTTATCGTCGTTTTTTATGACCTTGACCTTGATAAATGACCTTGACTTTTGACCCCATTGACGCAAGGTCACAATCAAGTTTAAGGTCGTGGAGGTATTTACAACACTCACTTTAACAAATTCTTATATAACCCCCCCCCCCCCCCC
>PRKT01000410.1:182502-198719 GCA_003671525.1 Saccostrea glomerata
ATTAACATGTAGAAGACACCTCAAAGAAAGTGTCCTGAGAGTTTTACGGCGAGTCTCTTAAGAATTACGAAATTCTAGTGAATATCGGCAAAATCTGCATTTTTTTCTGTCTGAAATTTAGTCATTGCTGAGCATAAAAATTAATTTAAGCTTGTATAGGCTATTTCTTTTATTCTTATTAATATCATTCGATTCTCTTGCTCTATTACGACATTTTGATACCAAGTATTCTTGCTTAATTTAATATATGGAATTTATTTCAATTTTATCTAGATTTAAATATTAATCGACTGAATTTCGAAAATAGCGATTTTTCCTATCTAATAAATTTCCATGCAATTTGGATAGGTTAGATCAACTGCAGTTACCTGTCTTTGTACGATATGGTGTTGAACAAATGCCCATGACTCACAAATTATGTCAACAAATTACATTTGCCTACTAGAGTGCACATGAACCAAAAAAAGTACCCCGGGACTACTCTGATTTTGATTTGTTTTTCCGAGATTTGAATTTCCTCTGCAACTGACCACGTGTATTAGTTTCGCTTTTACAACTCTGTATATGCTAAGTGTCAGTGCTTCACTGCAATTGTGTCCAATAATTATTCTTATCATTTTTCTAAATCAAATATCACATCAAACAGGCAATATCTCAGTTTTTTAAGAAATTTGACGGTACTTTCCTACGAAACTATTCTCTTCCACCTTAAAAGATAAGTTTACAAGATACGTCTACTTGTGTAGAACTCCATGGCTTAGTGGTTAGCGTGTCTGCCCTCAGAAGTAAGGGTCGTAGGTTCGGGTCCAGTAGGAGATTGTGTTTTTTTTATTCAAATGACATGGAAATGCTGAGAAAGGTGGAAATGACCTGTAATTGTTCTCTGAATAATTAGCCTCCGACTTATTTTTCCGCCGCATTTTTTTTTTTTTGGTTTTATTTATCGAAAAGATTCATATTCCATAAGAATTCAGAATGTACTCCGTAAAAGATTATTGCAGTTCACCCTGCGTAAATAGATCTTTACCCCTTTCGAAGTTATTGCCCCTTTCACAAGAAATGCTTGTTATCGCTACTCCTCTGAAACCGTAAACTGTAGAGGTATGAACACTTCACCAATGTTTTCGACTATGAAGGGGACTTTTCAATCTAGTCATTTCGAAAGCATTCGGTGATCCCTTCAATGAGTTATTGCCCCTGAAACTTTTTGAATTTAACAAATAATTAAAAATTTTCAAAACAAAAAGTCGTAGAGACATGGGACCAACTGCATAAGATTCATTGACCTTTGACCTGAAAATTCATCTAAATGTTAAAGGTCAAGGTCATTCCAAAAATGAGAAATTTAGCTCTATTTATATCTCTTTTGTATTTTAACATATACTTAATGTCTATGCATCATTAATATGTATTCTTAAAACTGTTTCATTCTTGTCCCCTAAAATTAACCCTTTAAAAAGTTATTGCACCTTGTGCGAAAAACCTCGTTATCGCTACTCCTCCGAAACCATACACCGTAGAGACACCAAACCTTCAATAATGTCTTAAGGATCTTTAGGCCTAACTTCACTGTTTAAGTGCAAAAGGATCTGATGACCCCTTATATAAGTTATTGTCCTTTAACTTCTTTGTACTTACCATTAAACCTTATAACTCGAAAACTCTAAGTTGTAGAAGCATAGGGTCAATTGCATTGTGACACTCGACCTTTGACCTTGAATATACTTTCAAGGTCAAAGTCATTCCGATTTTTTTTAATTTTCATTTTTTTCTATGCTTTAAGACAATTTTGTTTTCTTTTTCATGGAATTTAATTTCAAGGAGTCAGATATAAAAATATTTTTTTTTCTTTGCAAATTTGTGCAGAGGATTTCTCGTCGGTGGCTCGACCGATTTAATTGAAAATTGCAGAGAAGGTGTATCTTTATCTATCCTCTATACCTTTTCTTTCATTTTTTGAATTTCAACTATGTGGGCTTTCCACTCTCGTATGTTAACTTATAAATCAATAATTAAGTCAGGATAAAAGTTCACCAAATAAAATTTATTTACACTATGTACAATTAAATGTAAGTATTGTTATAATAAAAATCACAATACAATATCAGTCACTTATAAAGTAAAGTCACTCCCACAACCCGTAGGTAAAATCTAAATCTCCCAAAAAAACTTATAAAATTTAGCTACTTGTACTAAAATATACTTTCCTTGATTTAATATAATTTATTTATACCTATTCTATAAGTCCTATATAGTTTAAATAATAAATTGTAACTCCCATAAATTATCCCATAAGTTTTCCCGTCGATGGGTCTCCCACTCTACTTATGGGTCTCCCACAGGGATATCTCAGCGTCTCAATTTAATATAATTTGACTAATATAATTACCCATCTGGTCTGCATAGGGTCTGTCATCCCTTTAAATGATTGCCAATGATATGGGAGCACTTCTAAAATAATAATTTGGAGGCTTCCGTATCCTCCCAACTTCTCCCCCCTTCTCCTCAGCAGACGAATTTTCGCTTCTTTATATACCTTTACTGTACCCACTGGTAACCTCAATTAGCCAATCGCTGACCCGGAATGACCCTACGCCACTTCCGGTATAAACAAATCAGGGAAAGTGCACGCAGAGAAGTTTTCTAATAGAAAATCATTACTAACCATACAAAATGGGATTTTATCTTCCAAAATACGATAAGTACAAGTAGCTATTACGTTATTAAGTTGATTTAAACAATGACAATACAATGTTCAAAGACGAAACGCGATAATTGACTTCAAACATGCTATCGAGATAGAGACCGGGTCGAAATACAGTGAACCCGATTCCAAAACAATATTATATGATTGACAGCATATAACTTATTTCTTTTACAACTTTTTATCAATTATTTAATAACAAACAATCATGTATATATCAATATGCTGATAACAACTGCATACGCTGCGAGTGATCAATGAAATACACAAAAGTGACGAAACGAATTTCGTAACAGTAATAATACCAAAATTTTTATCAAAGGTCGACATGACCTTTAGATATAATAAATTGTATTAGAAGAATGCATTTTCAGTTAAAGATTTTGATAACATTTTAATCCAAATTCAAAATTGCTGTTTTTGTCAGGCGCATTATCTCGAAAGAATAAGCAATTCATAATGGCAGTATCTGTCATGGCTTTATTTTGTTTAATATAGGGTCATTACATAATGAAACAATGCTATGAAAACAATGGACAATTATCAAGTATTATTGCAAGTGTCAATGAGTAAGCGCCGATCCTCAACCTGGCATTTGGCGCATACGGTTTGCAGAAAGGAGGAACCATATGGTGCTGACAACCCTGGAGGGTAAACAGAAGTTGCCAGCGATGGCTTGTTGCAAAATTCTGCAGTGCGTCAGCATGGATTGCAGCCTGGAAGGGTCTCTAAAGCCATGACGAAGGACGATGTTGCACTGGAATCAGAAATGATAACAGCAGAAACACAGAAGAAAACTAACAAAACTTGAATGCACAAGATTTATGCCCTAGAATGCCTAAGATAGAAAGACAATATGTATGTATATTTATGTAACCAGGTTTTAGGGATGATTGGTGAAAAACTATGCAAATTTGATGAAGAATATAAACGTAATTAAATGGTGAGGGTGGGTGGGTGATCGAAATCGGTGAAGCGGAAAGGATGTGTGCGCAAGCGCATTACATGACTAATGTGTTATTTTGGCAACTTGTTTGAGGGCAGAGGGAGTTATCGCGCTTAGCCTATTCTTCTTCGATAACTGGCATTTAACGCACATGGCTGTAAATGCAATTATCTCGAAAGAATAAGCAATTCATAATGGCAGTATCTGTCATGGCTTTATTTTGTTTAATATAGGGTCATTACATAATGAAACAATGCTATGAAAACAATGGACAATTATCAAGTATCATTGCAAGTGTCAATGAGTAAGCGCCGATCCTCAACCTGGCATTTGGCGCATACAGTTTGCAGAAAAGAGGAGCCATATGGTGCTGACAACCCTGGAGGGTAAACAGAAGTTGCCAGCGATGGCTTGTTGCAAAATTCTGCCAAGTGGATTGCTGTACGTGAATATCAAGACAGCAATCCATCCGCCAAGTGGCGGACAATTTGGCAAACAAGACATTATGCCTTATGCAATGCAATGATTCATAAAGCAATTCAAAACAATATGCAGGGTAGCAACAATGGTCAATGTGGCAAAGCAAAGCAATACAGTACAACACAACAATGCATTATCAAACATTTTTCTTTTTTTGGGGGGGGGGGGGTTGGTTGTGAGGGGATTATTATAGGGGATAAGGAATGCAATTCAACTCAATACAATTTTGACTACTATCGGGAATATGATTTTGGGATGATATGTGGGGTTCTTTTATAAGCCATGCACAGATACTGTGCTTTAGGGGTGGATGGGGAAAACTTTTTGACTGGAAGTCATAAACTTAGACAATGCCGTTTGAATTGTAGTTGTAAATATAGAATTTCCAAAATCTGATAAATGTACACAATCGAGGAATAATTTGGGCTGATCAATTTTAATATCTGGGTGACGTATGAGGGCCCCATTTAACTTTTGCACAACAAAGCAACCAATAGTACTATTAATTCTTTTTCTAGCTTTCTCTGTAGCTTCGCTTGAAATCATGTAGCGCCAGTTTTTGCGAGGACGGATATTTGACCATACAAGAAGAGTGTTTTGTAATTTTTTATGAAGAGAGGCTAATAATGACTTCATGGCTATTTGTAGTTTTTTAAGGGACTGAAGGCCAATACTGTTGCCACCGCAGTGGACTAATAATACTTGAGGCATGATTTCATTATGACTATTTAACAAATTATCAATGTGTTGATCGAGTTGCTCCCATTTTAGCCCCCCTGATCGAGACCAGGTTACATCTATCTTAAGGTGCTCCAGAGATAAGTTTTGGCCAATTGTTGAACGTGTGCAGTAATCTTCGGCTCCTCTGATAATGGAAGATCCAACAATCCATACTTTACAGCGAGTTCCTGCAAACTTAGCTTAAAGTTAGTAAGACTGTCTATCTACAAGACTACATTAATAATTGGGCGAACATAAGACTTGAAAGCGTTGGATTTCCATCTACCCATGGTTTTAATTTCTTGCTCTGGAATACCTTGCATATATAATGAAGTTGCAGCCCCTGTGCGAAATGAATGGGATTTGAATGTTGATATATCAAGCTTGAGGAATGATAGAGCTTTTTTTTATTATTTGGTTGAATTGATAGTAGGTCAAGGGTGAGCCATCCATGTGGCATAAGAACTGTGATGTTTGATTTTTTTATGGTCTATGGGTCATGAATTCTAGTATGTTGTGGAATAGGACTTGATTTTGTTTTGTGCTATTAATTTGCATTGTTGTGCCCTTGCCATGCTGATCTGTTTTTGTTTTCCCTAATGTGATCCGAATGCATGACTGAGATATTGATACATTTTCTATTGACAATGGGGAACTGCAGGTGTTTGCCCTAGTGATAGTTGTCTCACCGACTCGAAGTAATGCAAAGAATGCAAGGCCATATGCAGAAGAGAAGAGTAATTTTTCATGATAATTGCGGCAAACATGTTGCAAAGAGTCTATTATCTTGACTAATAGGGGAAATGTTATTGGACTTCTTGAATCTTTCCTATGTTTAAGTTGTTTAAAGCCATTGAGCATTTTTTTTATTATGAAAAATTGGCATGGGTCTGGGAAATTACCAAGTTTTATGTTGAAGCTCAAGCCTGTTAGGTAGGTTTTGGCTGTAGAGTATGATGTCCCCTTTGACGATAGGTAAGCAATATAGTTTATTATTTGGTCTATGGGAGAGGGACACAATTCCGTTAAGTTAAATTTTTTTCTAAATTGTGCGAAAAATCATATGCCACCCCCTTGCTATGAAACAATGCCTATTGGGCTGCACTTGATATTTGACATAGGAATATTCTTGAATGGCCGAACTATTCTACCTAATTTTACCTCTTGATCAATTTTTTCTTGCAGCTGCTGTGGACTTGTTTGTGCCGATTTCATGTTTTTAGATTTTTGGAATTCCTGTATACCCGAATAGCAAATGTTGAAACCATATTGAAAACCATTGATTAATTCCTGAGCAATGTGTTGCGAGGGGTAGTCTTTTAGCATTTAATTTAGAATGTTAACGTTGACTGGGGTTGGGGCCAAGTCCCAAAGGCCTTGGGTGGTTTGGAGGGAGCCTTCTACCCTGAAATCTGTTTGGGGGCTGGCAGGATTGTTCGGCTTGGGATGAACAAAAGTACTCCGAGCGAAATTCCTGATTGTTTTGCCAGTGGCAGTTTATGAGTGGGTGATTACTGGAGCATTTAATGCAGTTGTGTTGTTAAGTGCAGTTTGGTCTGCCGCATGTGCCTTTGTAATTGAAGTCGAAGCATTTTGGATATTTAGATGTATAATTTGGTGCTTGCTGCAATATAGGGCTTTGGCCATGTGTCACATACAGAAGCCACAATTCTGGGTCGACAGACCCCCAGTTAAGAGTATGGTTTCTAGCGCGCTTAAGTCTGCACTGTATGTCGTAATTGAGCCAATTGAGGTTTGATGATCGCTGTGCAGCAGTACGGATGATGTTAATGTATTTCAGAATAGGCTGAATGTGTTCAGGGTACTTTGTTAAGTAGATGCTACTGAATATGAGAAATGCATTTGTCCATGTTTCGATTGAAGTAATTTGGATTTCTTTCCTTATGCTTAGCCTTTAACACTAGCTCGCCAGCAACAAATGCGAGCTGTTGCTGGGGCTCATCGTTTGGTTTGAGTGGTAATAGTTTGTGAAGGTGGATGAATACATTATCAAAAATATTTTGTCTCAGGTTATCTGATACATGCGCACCCAATGCGTCTGAAATGCTATTTAATGAATTTGGTGTTGACGCATTTGAATTACTAGACATTGTATTAGTACATAGTGTACCTGCAGAAAACACTGTTGGTGATGCCTCTATTCTGGGGGACCAGGAATGTCTATTACTGATGAAGTTGTAGGCTGGTTTGATAAGACTGGAGGGATGACCGCAGGAGTGACCTGGATCGCTTGAGTCATGGTGTTTGCAGCAGAAGTGACCTGGACCGGTTGAGTCACAGTACTTGCAGGTCTGGAGCCAGTGGAGGGTTTGGCCTTCCTGGCGGCAGCTTGTGCACAGCCTGGCCTGGCGTATGGCGATTTTGAAGCCCTTTTTGCGCGGAGCAAACTTCTACAAAACAATTACTTGTGTAACTTGTGATTAACCTAGTCATTTTTTATTTTTAATTAATTAATTAATTTTTTATTATTTTGATTATTTACATTAATTTTATTTATCATTTTTCTTTTATTTTCTTATTTTTATTTTATTTATTTATTTATTCTAAATGAGTTGCTTGCGATTGTGAATAATTAAACAGTTAACTGACTATGAATAAACAAGTGTACGTAATAAGAGTTTAGGCTTTTGAAATGCCGACATTAACTGATGGTGATGTTGATTATCGATGCAGCAAAATCCGCTGTCATCTGAAGTGCTGAGGCGTGGGAAGCGCCCAATTCGCTTCCCATGCTTATTTAGATGTTTAATACAAACCGATGACCTATGGAACGATACCTGTACAATACAATAATTCTCTAATTTGGTTAAAACTTGGAGCTGATTTTCTTTCGTCTCAATTGATCGAAATCGGTGAAGCGGAAAGGATGTGTGCGCAAGCGCATTACATGACTAATGTTTTATTTTGGCAACTTGTTTGAGGGCAGAGGGAGGTATCGCGCTTAGCCTATTCTTCTTCGATAACTGGCATTTACCGCACATGGCAGTAAATGCAATTATTTTTTTTCTAGCCATTTCCAGCTGTTCACAGTCACGGTATTTATTATCTAAAAAGACAGTTTGATTATCTTTCCAAATTAATGGAATATAATTATGAAAATTATACCAAACTCAAGATCAAAATGAAATCCTTAAAGTTATCATTATCGCTAGCCAAGGGTTTCCGATCCGAAACCGAAAAAATTTCGGATCGCAACGGATACACGGTTACATCCAGTGTCGTTTTATTTTTGCATGGTATTTTATTTATTTATTTGATAAACTGACAATTTGGCTGAGAAAAGAAAATAAAACCAAAATCTATAGACAACTAATGGGATAATGGGAGGTTTTCTTCAAATCTGAACGATTTTCTGAAACGCTGTTTTCGGGCCTCGACCTGTTGGATATTGTACTATATACCGTCAATTTTGAATGCTCAGAAAAAAGTTGACGTTTGATGAATTAAGTGTTAATTGATTTTTGTTATTATTAAATTCATATATACTATAATATTACTTCTAAATTATGTTTGCAATTAGTAAGGGGAATGTATATCATGATTGTTAAGGAGAAGGTGTGCAGGTGAGTATGTCCATAAATAATTTAAATTTATACACTTACTCAAAAGTTAAGGCCACTAACTTTGATATAAAAATTGATAGTTAAAAAAATATTTTTGATTGAATGCATTCAGAATTTCTAGTCAATCGAAAGTTAATTTATTATTTGTTTTTATGTTACATCGATATCTCCATTCAAAAACTTGTAAATCCGGTAATTTCAAGGCCACCAATGATTGTTCGAACAATGTAGTTTTCAATTGTTTTCACATCTTTGTTCGCATAAGCTTAACTGATAGGAAAAAATGTTTTAAGTTCGTGCAATCATGCCTCGTTGAAAACTATCGGATGCTAAACGCTGGTAGACCATTGGAATGGTTAACACTGGATTGACGTATAGGAGGGTTGGCGAACACTTTTAATGTCAGTCACACTGTAATTTTGCGTCTGGTATAGCGCTGGAGAAGAACTGGGGGTGTGGACGAAGCCAAAAGATCTGTAAGACACCAAAAAACCACAGAAAGGGAAGATAAACTTCTAAAACGACTAGCTAAACAGAGTCCTTTAATTAAATACTGCAATTACGCTGAGAAGCAAATGGAACACTCAAGCTCGAATCAGCGGAAGCACAATTAACAGGAGGCTCAACAAGGAACGGATGAGATCATGTCGGCCAATAAAACGTCCGCTATTATCCCAGAGACACACAGAAGCAAGAATACAATGGGCACGACAGCATAGGAGATGGAACATTCTATCATGGCAGAGAATACATTGGTCAGATGAAAGCCGATTATTGCTTCACCCGGTAGATGGCAGGGTTATGGTATGGAGACACCCAAATTCGGCATAATTTCGCCAAAGACCTTTGGTGGAGGCGGAGTGACAATGTGGGGATGTTTTTCTTTGCGTTGTAAACTGGAGCTACACATTCTTGATGGTACATATACTGCTCAAAAGTACAGAGACAACATCCTTAGCCCCTTAGTTGTGCCTCATTTTGATGACCATTCATTAGCAAGACGACCTTTACTAATAG
This sequence comes from Saccostrea glomerata, assembly GCA_003671525.1. NCBI lineage: Eukaryota > Metazoa > Mollusca > Bivalvia > Ostreida > Ostreidae > Saccostrea > Saccostrea glomerata. The sequence continues at coordinate 191,954 of PRKT01000410.1, forward strand.
ATGACAACGCTAGACCTCATGAGGCCCGAATAGTTACAGCTTATATTTGCCAAGAAGCCATTGAAACTATGCCCTGGACCGCCAAGTCCACACATATGAACCCAATTGAAAATGTGTGGGATTATCTTGGTCTTAGAATTAATCAGAGGACCCCAAGATGTGAAAACTTACAGGAATTGAAAGACGCTTTAATTCAGGAATGGAGACATTCTTACAAAAAAATACTATAGTTAACTATAGTTTAAGATAGTTAACTATAGTTATAACTTTGACACTTTGAAAACTTTGATTTACTATAGCGATAACTATGCCACCTTGAAAAACTTTATCGAAAACTTTGACCCTTTGAAAAACTTTGGCGAAAACTTTGACACTTTGAAAAAATTTGGCAAAAACTTTGACACTTTGAAAACCTTTGATGAAAACTTTGATACTTTGAAAAAGTTTATAGAAAACTTTGGCACTTTGAAAAAACTTCATCGAAAACTTGGACACTTTGAAAAACTTTGCCGAAAACTTTGACACTTTGAAAAACTTTGGCAAAAAATTTGACACTTTGAAAAACTTCGACACTTTGAAAAACTTTGGCAAAAACTTTGACACTTTGAAAAACTTTGGCGAAAACTTTGACACTTTGATTTACTATAGTTAACTATAGGAAACTATAGTTAACTATATTTTCTTTTTGTTAGGGCAGTTTCCCCGAAACCGTCTGAGACGACTTGTCCACAGTATGAGAAGACGTGAGAAAGAAATGTACGAAAGTCATGGTGGATATACACATTATTAAATATCTATGCTTTGAAATGTTGAAAATTGATGAGTCTTTAAGTATCAGTAAAGTTTATTATGCTTATTGCTAGCAACTTTTGTCAAGAAAAAATTAAAGTGAAACTTTTAAATTTGCTTTTTTTGACTTGATTTTTTTTATTGGAATATTATTATTTGAATAAAACAGATAAAGTTTACAGATGATTTCGAAACATAAAGTATAGATCTACTAAGAATTAAAACCAAAAAATAATAATTAATTGGATTGGTCGAGAAAATGAATTGTTTAAAGAATTTTCACAGAACGAGAGATGCTCCCTAACTTTTGAGTAAGTGTATATTTCCAGTTTCATGTAATCAATAAAAAAATTGAATTTAAAAAAATGTAATCCAGAAAATAAAAATACCAACATTTCTTAAATTGAATTGGGTCTATAGAAACCGATACTAGACGCCATCTACCCAATCTCTCTTGATGATTTATGCTAATTAAGGAGAAATCTTGCTTTATACTTGTAAATGTATTCATATGACTCTTTCACACAACATGTGAACTTTTCCTTTTGTAAGGTAAGGAACCACCAATTTTTTGAAATATTAATGCTTTATTTGCGCCGGCCCCACAATGGTAGAAAATATTGAGTGAATCCACAGTTTATGTCTTATCTGAAAAGAAAGCATTTTCAGAAAAAATCCAACAGGGATTAAAATATTAGTTGTAATAATATCAAAATCTTCGGTCGACATGACCACGCAGCACAGTTAAGGTGACAAATGGAAATATCAGCGATTTTTTAAGATAAAAAATACATACCTTATTAGGATGGGCGATTCTTTTTAGGAATTCACTGATATAAAAAAAATGTAATGTGCTTTAAGGGGTACCGACCCTCTGATATGACAGATAACTCTCAGAGACAGTCTGAGTACAAAATATGAATACTACTCACAGTTTTCTTAATCTGAGTTTCCTAATTTAGACCTCTGAGTAGTCAATTCGATGAAATCTAATGTGTGATGGAAACATTACTTTCTAATTCTTTTGCTAATCTCTGACTAATTGTTTTATTTTATTTAACAATAAAACATTTAAATCCCACTTAAAAGGCATTTTAAATTGGATAAGTTGTATTTTTTAAAAGACCATTTCAATAATGGTTTAATGTTTCAAGTACTTAATACAGAATTTTTATAAGTATGACATTTTTTTTCATATAAAGAAATCTTTAGAAGAAAGATAACTCCTCCTCACAGATGTATATTTTTCTTACAACCGCATACAACATTGTAATTTTCTGACTTAGGAAGCATCGCTACATGATGTTTTCTGACATAATTTTAATATGTATTATACTAAGTATTATTTTCATATACAACTCATATTTCAAATTAAATGTTATGATAATAAATAGATACTGTTTCTGTTCTCTATGTTGAAATTTCTTCATATCATGATCTGATATAAAATTCATTTCTGAAAAAATAAGCTGCGCTTCTTACATCAAACTGTTTTCTATGTGGCTCTAATGTTATTGTTGGTCATGAAAATCAACATTAGAAATATTAAATTTTCTGAGTGAAATTTGATAGCAGAGGGTCGGGACCCCTTAAATCTACATGTTGGGGACATTTAGATTTTTTATTTAGACTTTTCATGTGATGTCGACGTCACATGACTTTGGCAATTATACTTGCAGTTTAGAGGTCATCTATAAATTTCAATATTGCAAGGGCATAACCACGTTAAAAATCTATATGTAGTTTGTGAAAAGTGCTGCGAACCTATATAGATTCCCTTTTTTAATTGGTAAAACTTTATTTGTTTGACGGCAGGTTGAATATTTTGCTGGTCAACTACATTAAATATAGCTATAATTAATTTATTTAAAAGATTTCAAGAGGTTCGCAGCACTTTTCAAATATCTTAATGCTTCTTGGGTTAATGTGTAAAATTTTGACAAGATACATTAAGGGTATGCCCTTGCAATAAATCGATTTATTAGGGCCCTTCCATTACTTTTTTACTGAATCTGCATACAAACACACGACAGTATCGCTTGTCTGGAGATTGCACGTACAGTTTATAAATAAAATACTAAAATAGACATCGCATCCAAGTTAACGGCTTTTTATTTTACTGCAAATAATATTTTATTTGAGAAGAAAAGACATTTTTCATTGTACAAAATTTGACTTGATCAGCCTCTCACTGTGCACAAACTGCGTCATTTTTGCGAGATGACGTCACATTGACAAGTGCATTGCGATCGATGCATTGTTGATATACTGTTGTGTGGGAATTAACAAATGACAAAAATGCATGTAATAGTAACTTTGTATGTAGTATACGGCTATCCAGCTGTTTGAAATAGCAAATAATTTCATTTTGTGGTATTTAAAAGACCTTATATTATGTGTGACGTCATAGTAAACATTTCCCGTACAAATTAGGCCCCGCCTCCTTACTGTAACCTTAACTGTGCTGCGCATAAGGACGTTCGATCCTGAGCTATTGGGCAGAGTTTGCGCAGTTATGATAAGGCTGTCTGAAAGCTTAAAATGCCTAAAAAATGTACATTTTGTTTTGAGCTAGATATTATTTTTAATATGTACCTGATGTAATCCTTGTTTGAATTTGATTTCAACTTGAGATAATAGTTTAATCAGGCTTTATTTTAAAGCATTTTTGTGATGTCACATGACTGTATTGATCACGTGACGTGGATCTATGATATTCCTAATCATTGCACAAAAATTGCTTTGGCACAAGTGAAAAAAAAAATACTGTGCAAAGTCTGTTACATAGAACAATTCATCACGATCTCTGGGACACAGAAAGTGCTTGGGCAGGTTAAATTTTAACTCTTTAAGAAAATATTGTACGAGAAATTCAACTTACCAACATAAGAAGGGGTATTTTCTATTCTTCATTGCGATTTAAATATACAAAAATCGATAAACTACACACATTCCCCCAGCAAAATTCAGTTAGAGGACATACGTACTTCTCTTGTAGATTCACACAGAATATTTTCAATTTGTCCTTGTTTATCACTTGTGCCAGCCCAATATAAACACGATTCATATATAGACAAAAATAAAGATACATTATGCTTGAATTTAAACAGGGTTCGGTCCTACTGCTACTTGGGGTCCTACTGTAGAAAAAAAACAAGATTATTTTAGAGAATAAACAGGTATTAATTCATTCGAAATAAAAGTTTATGTTAATGCCTTATCTAAAAATAAAACATTTTCAAAAGAAAAAAAACCAAACAGAAATCAAACAAGGATTAAAACATTAGTTGTTATAATACCATGATCTTTATCAAAGGTTGACATGACATGAAAATATATTAAATTGTATTAAAGAAAATGTCTTTTGATTTGAAGATTTTGATAACACGTTGATCAAAATTCAAAACCATTGTTGTTGTCACGCGCTTTAATTTTTATAGCCATTTACCAGCTGTTCACAATCGATAAAGCCGGATTTGATAAATACAAACTACGATGATTCGTGTATATTAGTGCATTGGTAAAACATATCTTTGCGAGTTTACATTCAATATAATTTTGCCCTGTCGATCAGTTGATTCTTTTTTTTCATATTTTGTAATCATTTTTAAAAATAATGATAAACATTGATGAAACAAATGGAGCTAACAAACATCATTCAAGACAAAAAGTCCATAAAGCAATACAAAATAAGAACTGAGCAAACACGGACATCCAAAACATCGGAAATGGCCGTGAAAGGGTGAGGATGACCTGTCGACCGGTCACTTGTTTTTGAATATTCAATTATTTAAACGGAATATCAAAGTAAAAATATTTTCATCAATATGTACGAGAAGTAAATAATTGAGCAACTTATATTTGGACACAGTAGTTTTAAACCTTCCTTGCATTTGAGCTGTTTGATCAATTCAATATCACCAAACAACTTTTTCTACAATTGGTCATGCCAGTAAATATTACCATTCAACTTAGATTTATCCATACTTCCGTCAATTCAATTTAACTAATTTTATTACGAAATTGAAAACAAGACTCTTTTATACCACATTTATTCAACCTGGTGTCGGTGTTATCATAATGAAAATTAAAATCACATTGCAAGCACAAAAATCACTGAAACGTCCTATATCATGAATTATCTAGAAATACAACTACAATACGAACATACAAGTGCATTGTGAATGTCTTGTGTTGAAGTGCCCGAAAAGTCTCCACTCTTGACAACCAATATGTGCTTATAAATGGACGAATACATATCTGTTTAATCTGTTTCTAAAATATTTCTTCCTCTTTTGAATTCAGAGTATCTACTGACACCGAGTACATCAGACTTCCCTTCTTTTAAGAGTTATGACATATAGTGCGTGGGTTGAACTTGTAAAATCACAACCATGCAAAATTATCAAAAACATTATCCCTGGAGATTATAAATGTATGCGCTTTTAGAGATGTCTCTCATCATATCTATGTAGTTCTGTTGCATTTGCAGATATGATTTGGTTTGAGGTAAATGTTCAACTTTAATCCAGATTAAATTGCAGTGTCCTTTCCAGCAGTTTTAAAAATAGGGGTATCATTACAAACATTGCAGTAAAAATAAGAATGTAACATATTGTATCGTCTGCACTATTTGGAGTTGCTGCAAATACACTCCCCTTTTTGCATGTATGTTGATACAGCCTAATATGTTTTATTCCTGCTGTTTGCCTGCATGACAGCCAGCTTTTGTTCCAAAAAGGAATTCAAAACTTTAATTTTTTCAAAATATCTTTAAAACATTTGGCTTTGGTTTGTAAATGTTTCTTTATTTTTTTCTTGGAAATAGTCAGGGAAATAACAGTTACCTAATGTATTCTGATATAAGAGGAGTACATTAAGGACTACCACCTGCCTGATGCTACTTATTCCAACATCCTGAAAATGCCGCGTAAGGAGTCCTCCCTAATCTAAAATTTCTGATACAGAAGCATCCTTAGTTTATCAATAATCCAATCCACACTTTACAAAAGTTGTTTCCCTTTGCGGGGTCAACCAAAAGGTTAAAAGGGAAAGAAACGTCATTTCTCCTCTTTATGCTACTAAATATTTGGGCGTGCTGTGATAAATCCATTGTGTTTAATTTTTTTTCTTTCAATGTGTGGGTAGCCCCATCTTGGGGCAATCAGTACACAAAAGGCAGAGATTTTTTAAAGTCAACTGACGAAGTTACAAACCTGGAAACTACAAAGGGTATTGTGTGGATTGTATGGGTTTATCCCCTAGGATGCGGCCAAGGGACATAACTTTTGAAAAGATTGGACTATGGAGTTAAGGACTTTCTGAATTTAATTGACATATTTTTAATATTGCTTCTACTTTGTAGATCATTACGTATACTTGGTCAGATTAAAAAGGTACAAACAATTTAAGAAACATAATCTAACATTGTACTTGGAGTATTGGGTTCTATGTTAATTTCAATAAGGTTATATTTTCTTAGATTTGCATTTCTATTTAGTCTATGGATGCTAATAAGTTTGCCAGAGGAGGTGTTTTAATCTAACATTGAACTAATTACAATTTTTTCTAATTGAATTAAACCTGACTTTCAGTACTTTTAGTTACGTGATTTATTATCAGTCAAAATGAAAGTAACTTTTCAATATGACAAGCGTTAAATATTTGCATGACTAAATAATTTTTACTGTTAAATCAATATATATTTAACATGCTATATATAATGCATGAAATATTATTCTATATCAATGGAAGAAAAGAGGACTTTTTAAAGTTAAAACACAACTTAAATGTAAAGAAAGTAAATAAATCATTAATATATCACACAATTATTAAGGTTTATTTATTTGACGTTTATATACGAAACATTCATTGAGAAGAACTGGAGTGCTGTGAATCATGTTTACAAATCATCTCGAAATGTAAACTTTATCTTAAGTTCAGTACTGAAGGTTGAATAAATTTTAACCTTCCCTTT
>PRKT01000410.1:200541-229312 GCA_003671525.1 Saccostrea glomerata
ATATATATATATATATATATATATATATATATATATATATATATATATATATATATATATATATATATATATATATATATATATATATATATATATCTAGAATAATATTTTCCAGGGTAAGTGGAAGAATTTTGTAAGGTTTTGTCATAATATCAAATATATGTAGAAATTTTTTTATTACATAGAAAAATACACACAGTTATATATTAAAACTTAACATTTTTGAAATTTATGATTTATGTCATTTCCATTAAAATTCATTTAAAGAATAATTATATATCAATCAAGCCATGAATCGATTTTTTCTTTGAGTTTTACAAAATAGCAAACAAATGAATAAATCAAGTAAGACTATACAAGGAAGAAAGAGATTTTTTTTTTAAACTTTATCATATAGACATTCATATGAAGTTTTGAGCGACTTCAATCTTTTAAATATTCACCGATAAAGTCTCATACATCATTATTTTCTAGATAACCGATGGTATGTTAGTGTGTGTAAGATATGGGTCAGTCAATATCACATCAATAGAGGTATATTCAAGGCAGTGATAAAACTTTGTGTCCCGTGAAGTAAGTATATTTGGAATGCAAGAACTCCGCTTCCCGATGATACACTTGTAACCACACTTCATCATTTTTCTTCAATTCCATCACAAATGTACCTGAACTCAAAATAGCGTTGTTGTAAGAGCATTGTCTGTTATACTCCGATACACGGTTTCCATCGGAATATGTGCAGGTATCCACGAACTGTTGGCCATTTACATATGCCCCAATATAAATATTACCTCCAGTTTTTGTAAGACAACTCCATGAGAAAAAATAAATTCCGTGTTCTGTTGAAAGAAATTTGCCATTGAGAGGGTTGTATCTATTTCCTATGTTTAATATGGCGTCTTCAAATTTCAAAATTGTTCCTGGTTGTGAATTCCGATAATCTTGACTCAATCTGGAGTAGAATGCAGTTGGTGTTCCTATATTTCTCTCTACAATCTCTGTAAAAGTAAATGCGCTAAATTATTCATTCATCGCCTCAAATGATGCATAAGGTCCATAAACCCTCTGCTCACTCATATAAAATGTTGCTTAAGGTAAACCTTGATAATTTTCCAAAAGAAATATATTTTATGAGTAAAATACAAACAACAATAGTATAGCTTAGGGTCAAAATTGGACAAAAAAGACACTTCAACTTGGCAAACCTATAAAGAAATAATAAACATTTATGTCATTAAGAGTTCTTCTCTTAGCAGAGTATCGATGAACCTTAATTACGTTTTTTTTTATTTTAATCGTTAGATCATTATCAACACACTAATACATCTTTTATTTTTCTTCTCTTCTCCCAGATCATGACAAGCAGCACATGTAGGGTGTGACTGGTCGGAATGGGATGCGCACTTCTCCGTGGCACCTGATCCCATTCTAAAATGAAGCTTATTTAACCTATGTTTTACGATATAACATTACTAGGGACAGTTTACTCTTTACAAATGCTTTATAAATTTATGAAAGTTATGCTATAAATTAGATAAAATGATCTTTTCATATAATTTAATTTCAGTGTACAATTTAGGCAATATTTCTCCAAAACTAGCTTCAAATTGAGCATATTTTCAAAGTTATATCAAGCGGAGTAATACGTTTTTGGCATAACTCATTGCGACGAAGGCAACTTATGTTATACGATATAAAGTAAATCTTTAGTTCTCTCAAATGACGTGTAACTAATGAAATTATTTTATCTTATGATGTTTTAGAGGTCAGAGTTTGCTTTGCTTTTGATTGGGATTGTTTGAATGGACTACCGACTTTGAATACTGTTTTTTATCTATATTAGTCTATGCTAACGTCACCAACACAATTTTAAATTTCAACATTTTGATTGGTTTTTCATAAAACGGGAAAATAATTAAGATATGAACCTACCTAAGGGGGTTAAAATATCCTTTGTACTATTTGACAAAGTTTCATCCAACAATTTTATCTTTCCTTCAAGAGTCCTTTGAAGATCCGACAGTTTTCGATTTGCTTCTATTTTGTAGAAATCAAGCAATTTCAACTGCATGTCGTATATTTCACAGCCGTGCTTAAGTTTCATAGTGTTCACCTCTTGTCTGAATTCCATTTGAATGTCATGCATCCGTCTCTCCAACTGTAGTAAGAAAAAGGCTGCAGCAAGAGCCATAGTTACACCAACCAGAGTATCCATATTGCAATTAGAGTCCACCGCTGTGAAGTGTTATCCAAATGTTTATTTTTAATATTTTAACTGCAATATCGTTCATCTGTTTGTTCAGATTGTTGTGTTTCTATAATCTTACGTGTATTTGTAATAAGAAATGCCTCTAATGAAACGTAATTGATAACTTAAAGATATTTTATCTACAGGTATTCTTTGCATAAGGATTACATAATTATACTTCCAGATGAAAAAAAATACCTAAAATCGGTATGTACTGTTATTCTATAGGAAACTATATGTATTGGCAACGATAGGTTAAAAGGAACATTTAATAAAGTAACCACTACTATATTGATAAAGGAGTATAGAGAACTACGGTTATGATATGAAAATAACGAATCGTTATCTAGCTTAGTCCATAAAAATAATATAAAGCGGGAAACAAGCAAACAGGGACATCGCACAGCAGCATGGAGAAGTAAGCATATTCTGGCAATCGTTCTCACCACCATAGTTCTATTGGGCAAATGGAAAAAAACCGTAGATGAATCAGTTTGTAAACTGTAAGGACCAAATAATTAGTCAGTCAATATAACAAACGGCTTTGCTGCTCTTTAGCAGTAGGTTTTTTAAAGTGTTTTCAAAGATGCAGTGTATTCCATACTAAACACTTGATCCCCCATTGTAGCATCTCCCTACCCAAAGGTATGTTTTGCTGTTTTGTTGTTGTTATATTTTTGCTGTTCTAGAGAAGGATTTTATTTTTTTTCCTATAGATACATTCCTATTTAAAACTTTTGTGGTCATTATGGTCCAAACCTATCGTGGGGAGTTGTGACTTATAAACAGACTTGAATCCTCACTACCTGAGGATACCTCTCAAAATGACTGAACATGGCTTTGATGATTCGAAGAGAAGTTTCTAAAGATGTGTTTCTTTATTTAAAATATTAATATGTTACTTTAATAAAAAAAAAATAGGGCATATTAATGTCACAACTTATGAATAATTTTAATTTTTACTAAAGTGTGACCAATTCGTAGAAAAAAATTAAATATCTGTCATATCAATTTTCGACGAAAAATATTCAGTTTTTTCTTTGTATTTGTATTCTTCAATATGTACTGATTAAAAACTCAGGAGATATGTTGCATCGTTTGCGGCGTTTGACATTAGAAAAAGCATGGTAAAGCAGACAGTATTGCGTCTGCAGGGGGTTCCTTTAGTGAGAGAAATTAAAAAAAAAATGAAAACAATTAAAAGCTTACGAATTCCACCCATGAAAAATTGTTGCAAATAGATATACAAATATAAAAATGTAAAATATACTGTTTTAATAATAATATAAAAATCAAAGTTTCGGTTAAACGATGTGCAATTATTTTAAAATTATTCAATTTTAATTTTATCTTTGAGGGAGCTTATACGGACAAATGTTTCACAGACACAAATTGTTTCTGAATTGACAGTGGCACCCAGACTCCCTTGTTTGTAGATCTCCGAATAGTCGTGATACCCTTTTTAAAGGTTCATCATAACTCATATGGAGGCAATGACAATGGTTTATTCTCTTAAATGTACATTCATACATTGTTGCACAGAACTTCGATGAGAATTTGATTTTGTGAATTGACTCAACAACGAAATTGGTTTTCATGAATAATGATGAAACCGTAGTATATCCTAACTACCCAAGCACCATCAAGAGATCCTGGGCCACCTGCAATGAAACTTCAAATTTTGCTTATAACTTTATATGGACTTTGCTAAATTTCAGACGCAGGGGAAGAATTTCGAAAAATAAAATACTTTCACTTTTACTTCCATATAAAACCAAAGCTTCTGACCCAGGAGCCATACAATTCACAATTTTAGAAAAAACGCGTTTGTCTATCACAGATAAGTATGTCTTTACAGGATTAATCGTTTTCATTGTATCAAGAATAGAGATCCTTACTAAATCAAAATCTCTGACACAGTTGCCATGAAATTCACATTAGTAGAAGAGGCACCCTTGCCCTTCATATCTAAGCATTTAATCTGTATGCGTAATATTCAGGTGCAGAAAATAGTACAATTATCAGTAAACATTGAACTTCCAGTAAGGCGTGGCGTTCTCGGCTCTATGTAATAAGCGTCTGTAAGATGGCATATAAATTCTCATTGTTTTAGAAATCTATAACATCAGGGACTTTAAATTGTCGTTGTCAACGATGACTTAAGTCCAATCCCTTCTGCCGTACGAGACGATGTATCAAATAATTGCTTCACTTGTTGACATTCGCCGAATTCTATGAGCAACCCCATGTATATTTCAGCAGTGTATTAAAGCTGTGTAAATTTCAGACGCCAATTGTGTAACGTCGAGAATGCCATTTCTAACTAAGAATTGTATCATTTATGAAGAAATCATGCACTTTCATCATATGATCTACATAGTACTGCTCTGGCATCAGAACCCTTGACTTCAGTGCTACGAATTTCATAGTTTTGGTAAAGGGCTTTTTGTGATCAAATTCATGCCAACTGTTTTACCGCTTGATATCAAGGAGTTAAAAATATTTTTAAAGATTTCCTTAATGTTTATGGTTTAAACCTAACCTGTCATGTCACAGGGAGGCACAATTTTATTTCTTTTTGCCCATGGATTCTTTGAAATTGGTAGAAATTGGTTCAGCAGTTCAAGGGATGTACTCGATAAAAATAGAATTTTAAGGCATTATTTGAAAAATAAACCAACAACAAACTCACTTAAAAGGCTCAAATTTACAACTGAAGGAAAAGCATAATTGAGGCATTCATTTATTGATGAAAGAAATGGACAAAAAAAGCATCAAGGAAAAATTTTCATTTTCTTGGGTTCAAAGGTTTTTTTCACATTTCCAAACGCAACCTTCAAAAAGAAAGCAAAATTAATGGCAAAGCAACATTTTGGTAAAAAAAAGTATATTCGTTGGGAAAGAATTTTCAATGTAAACAATATTATCACCGAAATTAATTTCACACCTCTGAGTGCCCTTCATTCACATACTGTTGTTTATTTTATTTCCAAGTTTTTATAGATGTTAATTTTCCATGGGCCACCACAACGTTGCCTTCTATTCCCATGACATCTCTTGTAGCATTCCCTATCTGGTTTTTGAACAGGATTTGTAAGAGTGTTTCCACAGAAGCACCATCCTCCATCCTTCAAATAAATGACAGAAAGGTTTATAGCTTATTCAATGAATTCCAATACAATTCAGATAGTAATGATTATTTTCTGTAATAAATTGACGAACCTCGAGACCAAAGAACTTGTTTTTATCTTTCGCACACCAATCCCTGCACTTTTGAATGGTCATCATTCCATCTAGTTTATATTTTCCGGTCAGTACTCGGTTCTTTTGGTCTTGGAAACATCCTAAATATCCTAACAACAAAGGACATAGTTTTTGTAGTGAATGTACCTTATTCACAGCTGGCTTCATTTTATAAAATGGAAAAAGACGATATTTATATTTTGAAGTCATTTAGATCATTTGGAAACATATAATAAAATTTTTGAAATGGACATTGACTTCTGATTTCGAAAAAAGAAAACTAGCTATAGGAAGCCCACTGGAAAAATTATTACTAGCTTTAGAAATATTGCTAACATTAAATTTCTTTTTGCTTTTTCTTAATAAACTTTTTCACACTGACATGAGGTAATTTGATCTTTTTTTAATATATTTCTTTATTCATATGCAACGCATGGGTGACCGAAACTTAAAAATACGAAGAAATAAGGTATGTTTCAATTTGAGGAAGAAAGAAGATAGTTACACTGTATTACAAACATGTACATGTAGTCCAATTATTTTTTTATATTGTTTTATATCAAATAACCCATAATCTTCGGAATTTGCATCCAAAATGAATGAAAAACGAAAATAAGTTTCTTCTTGTAATTCTGCCTTCAGGTAAATCAAACACATATCGTGTATTATTATGCTTCCTGTCAGTTTGTCTCTATATAACCCAAACCCTACTATTCTCGCATAGTGATCTAAGGATTTATATAGCGTAAGCATACTATGCCGAAATAGAGCACAGCTTAATTTACTGATTAAAATCCTTCAATGCTCACCCCGGGAATCGAACACACGACCATGCGGTTGTCAGTCCGATGCCTTATCGATTACGCCACAGAGACGATCACTGCTTGGGGGAATTTTATTAAATATATAAACTTAATTTATACAATTGACACAAGAAGTAAAAAATAGTCAAATATTATTTGAAAACAGTTATATTATTCTAAGGAACCTTAGATAAATGTGTACAACAAAGTTTCAAACTAATTACATACAGATCGTTGGATGAACTGATATCATGGGGTCATTAAAACGCTTTCTTATATAACGCTTGATTGAAGGATGTAAAAGAAAATTATCAATGAGAATCGACGTCTGCAAACAAATCAGTCTTACTAACAAAACTGAAAATAAATATGAGTTGCCTTGGGACAGAAAATCCCGACTTATTTAGAGAAAATACTAGTAACCAAAAGAACTAAGCATGCAACCAATTTTAGCATGAAGATTTTGAATGAGTTCTCGCAAGTGCGCTGTGTTAGCACCGATATTTTCAGGAAAAAGTCAAATGGAATGCCGCATAAATAATTACAACAGTCAGCATAATAATAACAATAGTGTTGCATTATGCATGTACTATGCCTAAATAGTAGGCAGGGTTTGACACATAGTGCACTCGCCTCCGGCTCGTGCACCATGTGTCAAACCCTGCCTACTATTTAGGCATAGTACATGCATAATGCAACACTATTATATAAATAGTATCCAACTGGACGTTTACTGAAACTTCAATAAAATCACACCTAAATTTACGAAGAGGTTCATTCTCGTATGTCCACCACAAGGCTGTCTTCTATTCCCGGCGCATCTCATGTTACATTCTCTCCCTGGTCTTCTATAAGTTTTTTGAAAAGTGTTTCCACAGAAACACCATTGTCCAGCCTACAAAGAAATAACAAAAATGTTTATGGATAATTCATTATTATTCATTGATTTCCAGTACAATTAAGCATAGTAGTGATTTTTTTCTCTTATTTTCTCTAATTAATTGACGAACCTGGACACCGTAGAATCTGTAGTTATGCTTCATGCACAAACTGTTGCACTTGTTAATGGTCATGTCCCCGGATTTTATTGCCTTACCGGTCAGTAATCGCTTAAAGTGGGCTTCGACGCATCCTAAGTACCCTGGCAACAAAAGACATATTTTTTTTAATAAATGCACCTTATTTACAGCTGGCTTTACTCCAGTATTCGATCCTTACGTCGCGAGTTCGAATCTCACTGTGGAACGTGGAGACCGGTCTTTTGAATGAGACTGTATAAACCGAGGTCCCGTGTCTCAGTAGCTGCTGGCACGAAAAAGATTCCTCCCTGCTTAATGGCCCTCAGTGCCGAGTATAAGACAAAATTTGCATGCTCTCCATCGGCAAGTGGTGGCGTCTCCATATGAGTGAAAAATTATCGAGAGGGACGTCAAACAATATACAATCAATCAATCAATATTCCAGTATTCAAGTTTAGATTGTCTGATAATTTTCACGTATTTTAAACACTATTCGGAAGTATTATTAAAAAACAATTCCGTTTATTTTTCTTGTGAACTCAAGTTGATTTCAATTTCTATATCCTTTTTATAACTAATGTAGTGAAAAATATTCTTATTCAATAAAATTCTGTTTTCCTTTACATTCAAGGTCCACAGACTTTTTATGTTATTTGAAAACAAGATGGAAAATCTTTTGAAGTAATACTAAAGTGAACCTCTCATACCACATAACAAACATTCATGTACCCTTTCACCAATTAGTAAACCAGTCATTACAAAGCCATATCTACTCTTTCTTGGTGTCAAAGACCATCACTTTGTGGAAGATAATGCCAAGACATATGCCAATGTCAGCTTAATAAAAGCTTGGACCCTCAGTTATTAATAATTCATTGATATTATTTCATTGATACATAAACAAGAATATTTGAAACAAAGAAAAGGTAATGCACACATTTTAAATTTTTTAAAATGATGAACGTGTAGATTAGATATGCAAGATGAAGACACAAATAATTACGTACCTGGAATAGCTTCCGAACTGAGAAAGCATACTGAAAAAAAATAAAAAATTATCAAGATATTGTTGCAGTGTTGTGTTGTTATATTTGAATGACTAATACTCAATAAAACATTTGGATTGATTCCAGTTTATGGTTGAAATGATGCACACGAATGCAAAAATATGATTAGACTTTACTAGCCTAACTTCTCACGTGAGTGGGTAAATGACTAACCATGATTTTTGTTAAGAATGCAATAATAATCCTTATCGGTCCAAAACTGTGCAGCAACTAACGTAGATATCTTGAGTGTGCAAGGCCAAACCCTTATATCTCAAAGCAAACGATCAATCGGACGACTCTGCCAAAACCAGGCAATCGGACTTTGGCGTTTCTATGAATCACTATTTATATATAATGCCTTCATCATATAAACGGGTCATTGATTAATTCATATTTTATCTAGATTTACTAATACATGTAATATAATTACTGTTATATATGTTAAGAGGCCATGCTCAATTCTCATTAGGTATTTTTTTAATAAAACTCAGGATGAATGACTATTCGTACATATCTATTGACTATGTGGACAACATTTTTTTAAAAGAAAAGGTTTTATACAAACGATGGGGTTTCTAAGTATAACAACAGAAGAAAACAGGGCTGATCCGTTAGGTCGTCTAGTTGGTAACATATTTCTTACCACAGTTCCAGGAGATTTCTAAATAGCATAATAAGATGTAATTCACATTATTAATTTCTTACTTTTTTTCCTTAGCTTTTGAATCTAGCTGCTTTACAATTAGTTGAGATCCACTCTAACTCATTACATACTGACTTATCTTTCTATCCTCTGTTTCAAATAATGTTATGGAAATTTGCGCTACGACTATCAAACGTTCAGTATTTTATTCCGGAAGCTCATACAAAAGTTCCATTACAGAACTACTCTTTCATACGATATTCTTTTGATCTATACGAGAACATACGTATTAAATGTCCACTGCTTACGTCAAAAAAGGGATATGCAATCAATGCTTAACCATTATAACACGTCTACGTTTGACACTATGATGAAGCCTAAACAATCCAAAGAAAATTTGAGATTATTGGAAAACAAATTAATTTTCCGGATGTATTTTCACCAGATCCAAAATTCGCTCCCGATGCATATAATATATATACAAAATAATGTGTAAATCCGAACTAATATCAAATTTGTCCGAACAAATATCTAATATGTCAAAACAGGTACCTACTGCGTCTAAAGAAATTTACGATTCATTCAAACAATCATATAATTCGTCCGATCGAATATTTCATTCGTCACAACAAATTTCTGATTCGTTCGAGAAAAAAATTTAATTTGTACGACAAATATGTAATTCGTCAGAACAAATTTCTTATTTGTCCTATATAATAATACATAAAGACTGCGAACAAGAGCATTATTCTGCCGCCTATATGTACCTTTAAGTCAATTTTTAAAAGTTGACTAAATTTGAATGATTATTCTTATTTATAATATTATGTAAATTTGCCTGAAACATAACATATTTGGGAAAACAAAAAAGAGAACTCTTTAGTTTTGGTAAACCTTTTGCTTTTTCACTATAAAAATCAAAAAAGAACGAAAATTATTTTACCCCCCCCACCCCCGGTAATGCAAAAATTTCTTACTCTTTTTTACGGACATTGTAAATTGTTATTTCACAAGTAAATACCAAAGATTTCTTTCACGGAGTAAAAAAACACAGCAGAAGCGTTCATTCCTTTACCAAGTTCTATTGAATACAAATAAAAAAAAATACTTATTTATCATATACGAGGGGGCGTTCAATAAATAATGTCATCGGTGCTCGGAAAGAAAGAACAAACGCTTTTCTATGATTTAGTCTTAATGATTATGCTAAAATATTGTCTTTTGATTAAAATACATGTCCGTAACAGTTTTATATAATTTCTAATTGTTTTTAGAACACATTTTTGAGTATGACCCGTCGTAAACTGGAATATGGCAGATCCTACACCAAGTTCTATTGAATACAAATAAAAAAAAATATTTAATTATCATATACGAGGGGGCGTTCAGTAAATAATGTCATCTGTGCTCGGAAAGAAAGAACAAACGCTTTTCTATGATTTAGTCTTAATGATTATGCTAAAATATTGCCTTTTGATTAAAATACATGTCCGTAACAGTTTTATATAATTTCTAATTGTTTTTAGAACACATTTTTGAGTATGACCCGTCGTAAACTGGAATATGGCAGATCCTATGATTTCCTGTATTGTTTTTTTCTTTCTGAAAGGTGTTTTTTTTCAAGTTTGGGAAATGAAACAAGTCAAAGGTTGAAATTGCTGGACAAAATTGTTGCTGTGACCAAACATTAACTTAATTTTTATCCCCAGAACTTCTTTACGCTTCATGACCTGTCGGTTTGGACGCTGTCGTGAAGAAATAAAATGTTGTGAATTCCTCATTCTGGCTCCTTCCTCTCATAAACTTTTTTTGCCAACAATTTGCTTTCTTGATTCTTCCAGAAATAAGAATTTGAACGATAAGATAACTTATATTTAAGAAAATAGCATACGAGTATAAAACTGTTTTGTGCTCTTACAATTCTTTGCTCTTTTCAGGCCTTTGCTGTTTTGTCAAGTGTATCTCATTGTAAAGCAAAATGGATTTAATAGTTTCATTATCTGTTTGAATTTCAGACAAATATGGACAAGTAATTTTTTTTATATTTTACAATAATTGTTTAGATATTCCTACACGCTGTTGTTTTCACTCATTTTTTATGATATTGGGTGACCTTTGAGTATTAAACTTTTTTTTACTATCAAATGTTTCATTAAAACATTGTGAAGTATTCCCAAAATGATCAAATTTGCTATGTGTCTTAAAGTTAATCAAACATACTCAGTAATAATTTATTGAATTTTTGCAAATATACATTTGTTGTTGCTTGTACTTGTCGCCAAGAATGATACCCATTTTTGTTGCCCATTATATCCTTTTCGTTCATTGAAATGAACCTGCTCATGTGTGTATAAAACAGACATTGGTTGCTGTAAATTTCACATATTTCAGTTAATATATCTTGGGATTCTTAACAAGTTTTACAGCATCTTTAATGGAGCGTTTAATTTCACTCTAGCTTACTGATTCTTAACTATTCATTTTAAATGCAGTGTCTCGAATAGCCCTTGTTTTCCAGCTTCTCCCAATGGAACTATGTGATGAAAAGTGGTCAAATAAGATTTAATAATTAGAGAAAGTCTTTCTTATTGGCATATGATTTCTATGTTTTATGTTATCGAGCTGATGACATGATTTATTGAACGTCCCTCGTGTGTTGAATTTTACATACGAAACATACGAACATATGTAAGAGTTAATTTTATCCAATTCTAATGAGTATTTGAAAATGCGATAGTGTTTAAATGCCTGATTACAATGAAAAAGGTTTTTCTATTCCCCTTATGAAAATACTTGTTAATATAAGCAATGATTGTTTTTTACTCTGCTTGTAAAATTATTATTATAAGCAATTACTATGAATAAACTCTTCTTTGTATTCAAATAAGTTTTAATGACCAAATTGTTATTCATATTGAATTATTTGAATTAAAATATAGACAGAAATCGAAAGTTAGTGGTTGCAGTTACCATGGTCCTTCAGCGGAATGAATTCCTAATTTGTCGAAACAAATCTGAACGAATTCTTTATATGTCGAAACAAATCTGAACGAATTCCTAATTTGTTGAAACAAATAACTAATTCATACGATCAAATTTCTAATATCTAATTCGTCGGGACAAATTTGCAATTTGTATGAACAAATATTATATTTGTTCGAAAGAATAAAAGATATATCTTTAAATTGATCACAAATATTATCAAACAAAGTTGCAACTTACCAGTTTCAAGGATCAGGAATACAGCTACAATCTTCATTTTGTCTCTATCATATTTCCCTTTTCGAATACCTGCTTTTATAATGTCCCTTCGCTTATTTCCTCCAATGTTTCCACCAGTGAACTGTTTACGACTATTGAAAATTGTAACACCTGTGTGAAATTCAGACAATGTACATCGACTTCAAAAAGATTTTTGTCTTTTTTCTGAACCATTTGCCGTGTTAATTAAATTATATTTCCGCAAAGCATTTTTTCCAAAAAATAAATTATACATAATACTTGCTTGCACTTAAATAAAAATTACCCTTTTTCTAAACCATTTGCTGAGTTAATTAATTGATATTTCTGTAAAGCCCTTTTCAAAAGCAACTTATAGATCATACTTATTTGGTATAGAAGTAGTCACTGGTGAGATGGAGTGAAAAAAAAAATTAAAGTGTCCTATATGAAGATTCCTGCTTATCAAGATGACTAAGTATGACACTGTATAAAAGAGTTTTCCGTAAGTATATAATTTCAGGAATGAGGTTGTCCCCTATTGCGGTTCTATCCTAAACTCTTTGAGCATGATTTGACCATATTAGAATAAAAAATATTTCACAGAAGTGTCATTTTTTCTGGCTTGGTGGTACTCAAGAAGTTTATAATAAATTGACAATACATATTTATCTACCTTCTTTTGATTATTTTCCCTCAGAATGAGACAAATGAATGATGAATTTTATATCAAAGGTTGTCTTCTTCTATCATTTTTATCATAGATGGACAAAGATAAAATTTTAACAGCAGAAGACGTTTGTGTTAAATAAAATAATCACAACATTGGTCAAATTTGTATGAAATATTTGATTTATTCTCCTTTTTATTTTGAACTGTAACATGTTTAAAGCAAGACAGCTTTTTGTTCTCAAAGATTATGAAACTTAGAAATATCTAATAGAGTTAAAAAACCACTCTTAAATCTTATATGAAAATGCTTCAAGGGAAAGTCCTATTTGTAAAATAAATTCACAAGAAATTCAGGTGTTCATTATGCACTCAAACTTAAATTGTAGTATTGTTCTATGTATGTATGGTGTAAAAGATTTGAATACACCTCCCCTTTTAAGAATAGAAATGCCTTTAAAGTTATTTTATTTTTAAAAGCACGGTTTACAAACATCTTTTAGTACAAATTAAGAGGGCTAGGGGGTCGCTGTCATTTTTAGACTAATAGTATATTGATCTCCTTTAGAAGAAGAGCTCCAAATGAAGATATACAAAAATGGTCAAATTTTAAAACTAAAAAATGTGAATCTTTTCTTTGCCAAATGATAGCTGACAGCTTCAAATATCATATATAAAAATTTAAGTTAAATCTAATGGTAACTTTTTCATTTTATGATACAAATGAATATTCTATGAATATTAAATTCTAGGTTCTTTATTAAGATATCTGATTTTGGTGTCAACGTACTTAATTTCTCATTGAAGGTGTTTTCTTTTAATTAACTGTTATTATATTCTCTGTAAATAGTACTGCCCATTCTTTTATTTGCGCAATTGAATCTATTGAATGTCTTATTAATTCTATGCTTTAAATATGTATATATATTTTTAATGTATTTTTTATAAGGCATCTCTTATTCGAAGAAATATAATTAATTCATATTAGGTACAACGTACCTCTGAAAATATCTCATATTTCATATAAAGAATCTAGGGGGATTAGACGAGTCATGCCCACACGGATTTTGTCGCTTTGTTTAGCATATCGGACATTTCATAGTTTTACGATTCACCTAATCATTTAAACTTTGTACGTAGACTGACAGCTCCTGTCTCATTCGTATATCGAAGATCAGACAGGCAAATCAGTCTCCTTTGTACAGCACTATCCAAAGACAATGTCTATATTTTTAAACATTCGTTACAGTATCTTTTAACATGACATGCTTTTCATACTGTATGTTAATTGTTCTATCAAATATGTTTTCAGGGGTAAAGAGATGATACGCTTTGTCTTTCATTTTAACCGTTTTTGCATTACAGAAGAGCATATCGTGCTGGTCTACCCATGCTTGTTTACATTTCAATCGTGTAATATAGTCTTGAACTGAATGCATTCAAAATGTTATATATAATCTTGAAAACGTACGTGTTTATTATAGGAAATATATTTATTGACCGTAAATAAATTCATTGTCTTATTTATTCATTTTGATTTTAGTGAAAAAAATTATATTTATCTAAATTTCAATTTGAACTTAAAAATATCGTGATTCAAACAATTGCGACAAATAACTGGTAGCTTCAACACCGCCGCTATGACATCGTCTCAAGCCACGGTCCGGAGTCAGCATAACGCTCTCTCCTACATGGGAGAGGATCGTACATTTTGGCTGTGGTTTGCGACGATGCCGCCATAACCACTGAGCCACGAAGTCGCATATACATTGCCCTTTAAATAACAAACAGTTCTATATGTATAGTAAACACATAATTGGACTTGGAGTTTTTGAGAATATGTTCCGAAAATTAAGTTGGTAAACTAACTTCTAATGGGTCTTCGTACCATTTTTTTTAAATGGTGAGAGGCGCGCGATACATCCTTCCATACGTACCCTTTCAATATTTATTTTTTAAAAATTGGTACGAAGACAAACTCTATATAAAAAAAACACAGTTTCAACATTCAATTTCTATCATTTTTACGGATATTAAAGCTTGTAACCATTTTGGTGGGTTGATTGCAATAAATTTCTGAGTCATTTGATTCAGGTTTTATCTTTACTGTATGTATATGGTTATAAATAACTCCCAAGTTTAACAACAAATGGATTTTATAAGAATTTTTTAATTGATATTTAACCTGACTCGCCTTACCCCTCCCAGATTCTTTATATTGTCTATATTGAGCGGTGGAGGGTCGTGTGAAATGTGGTATTTGTGTGACACGTCATGTGTCATGCGCGGATCCAGGAATTTTTCCAGGGGGGGGGGCAGAATGATTACAATGAAGAAGAAATCAATTCATCTGTTTAATTTGTTTTTCTACCCTGGAAAATATTATTCTAGATATATATATATATATATATATATATATATATATATATATATATATATATATATATATATATATATATATATATATATATATATATATATATATATTTTTATAATTTCTGTAGAAAGTTTGTTTGTGTTATTTATATCCTCAAGTAATATTTAAGAAATAAACAACAAAGGGCTTCTCAGTAGATTTGATCACGTACCAACTAAAAGTTCATTTTCCAGTGAACTTTTTATCATTGTTGTTTATTACTTATATTTACATTTGAGACAAACAAATTTCGAGTAAAATTGCATTTATTACACGAACGGGCCGCCGTATTGCTATGTTGAGACGCACAATGACCTAGAAGTCGTTTGGTCGAAGTAAGTTTACCTCGCTCCAACATTAGAATGTTTACATTCATGTTTAGCTGTCAAGTTCAGGAAATATATATCTATATAAAGTGAAAGAACAATGATCGCGGCTAATGCTACGTTTACACTATGTTCCCGGCAGCCACGGCAGCCCCGTTTGCCCGAAACGTAGTGCGCCGTGAGATTTTGGTTATTTTCCTCTCTATATCCAAGTCTTGACAAGTTCTTTTGGGGTCTTCTACGGTCTTCTACGGAATCCGTGATGGGCCGTAGGAAGAAGTTGCCGTGGAGTGCCGGAGGCTCCACGGCGCACTACGGTTCTGCCACGTATGCCAGCACGTTCCCCCCAGGCCTCTTACGTTCTGATAGGTCCCCTCTCGTTTCTCGCGTTCTTATGGAGTTCTTATACGTTTCTCACGTTCTGCCAAGTCTTTCTACGTATGAAACATGGACGCCGGGAAACTATGGATCACGTTTGTACCAGAGAAGGTCTCCTAACCAGAAACAATCATTGTATCATGACCCTCCGAAGATAAAACATCATGAATTCCCAAGACGAAGATTGTATTTTCGCGTGTTTGCTGGGTGCATACCTAAAATCACTTCGTCAAAATGAAGAGAACCAGCAGCAGTTACAGAGTGGGAAGGCAGGAGTGCAGCAACTAGGAATGAGACGAATAAGACGGATAAAACTTCTCTGCAGTGCCCGGCTTTTATATGCTTCCTCTCAGACCGCGTGCGCCGTGTCAGACCGTAGTAGAACGCAACGCACCGGGACCATAAACCGTAACATGCCGGGACGAACCGCGATTGAACGCGAGGAAACTACCTAGTTTGCTGTGAGGACCGTGATGAAACGCGGCAGAACGTGTTAAAACGGACAACAACCGTGAACTAACCGTGACAGAACGCGGACTAAACTCAGCAAAACGTCTCAAAACGTGAATGGACCGTGAGATGAATGGAAATATACATTCTCCCGTCCCACTGCGGACTGCCTCCAAGTTCTGTTACGGTCTATTACGTGCTGTCGCGTTTTGTTGCGTTTATTCCGTTTTACTACGACCTACTAAGTTTCACATCTGCAACGTGGCCGCCGTGGCAAATTTTTTGACAGTTTAAAAATCTGGCATGGCATCTACGGCAATCGCGATGAGTTACGTTTGCCCATCCCGTTGCCCAAGTCTTCTCACGCCCGTCCCGTTCTTTCCACGGTGGCCTGAAACGTGATTGCCGTGGCTGCCGGGAACATAGTGTAAACGTAGCATAAGAGTAATCTAACTCTTTCATAAGTTCTTACAATATTTGAAGTCAAAAGCGGTGGTATCGCCTGTTTTAGTTTGCATAAATCCAAAGGCATTTCGGGTTAAAAAGAAAAGTGGTTTTAGGCAAATTATACATGTAGTATGCAAAACGTACCTTATTCACATCGAAAGAAGATTTATTGTACATCTCGTGATTAAAAAATATCCATGTTGCTTATCATTTTATATTTTTCATCGTAATTAACTTAGAAATATTCCAAAACAAGTTGCACCATGTCAGAGATATGTAAACAAAATATCACCTCGCTCTGTGATTCGGTCGCGCTATGACCCCTAACTCCCAAATAACATTCACACAGAATTGAATATATGTTCTCTTCAATAGGTTCATCTAAGAAAGATTTTCGGAAATTTAAATATTTGATAATGACCACAATAATCTTTAAAATCTGACTGTGGTGTTAAGGAAGATGCAATTTTGTCGACTCTCTTTTCAACATTTCATTAATTTTATCTCCTAGGTCCTCCGCCCAGCAGGAGGGGGCAGATGGTGGACGATAAGCAGAGCAATTCAGATGCCATAAATATTTTTGACCTTTTAATCTTGAACTAATAGTTTGACCCACTTTTTAAAAAAAATTACCCTTGGTTAAAAAAGTTTTCATGGAAAACTGAATGTTATCTCCGTTTCCCAAACTTGAAAATTATTCTTAGAATTAGTCATAAACGTCATATTTTAATTTATGCATTGTGTATAAATTTTTGTATGTTTTGAATGACGATGGACGGATTTTATCATTACATAACCTGTATGTTTATGACAACAAGCCATTTTCAGTGCTTAACTTTAACGATTTCTGACAACGGTACTGTCTAGGAACTTAACGTGTTCATGGCGTGCATATAGGCATTATGCATGCCTCGTTCTCCCATCTTCTTTTGTTTTGCAAAAGTGGGTCAAACTCCAATGTCAAGTGGTCTCGCCACAAGGAAACTATACACCCTGAATCTTTAATTACATAAAATTTTTAAAACCTCAAAAAATCCTTCAAATGATAATAAAATAATTACTTTCCCATAAGTTTTGAAATTTCAATTCAGTTTTCTGTTAAAATGAAATTAACTAATAAATTCTCTCTACTTTCGACTAGTTTTGTGAAGATTTGAAACATAGTTTTAAAAATATTCACAAATCGTGTGTTTTATTTTCATAAATATTTTTTTTATCAAAAAAAACTAAAATGTAGATTCAGCTTTTCTGAACATATTTGAAACCATAAAGCATCTTATTTGATATTTTTATTTTCACTGGAAAAAAGCAGGACAAAAATGCTATTAAATAATAGAAATTGAACTAATATAGGTCTCTCATTGCTAAACCATAACTTAAAAGGAGTATCCTAAAGATCTATTAAATAACATTCTGGTGTGGCATTACTTAACCTCAGTTTCAAAAAACTATTCAGTGTTTACAGCATTGAACTTTAAATACACTAATACTCGTAAAAAATTTATGATCAATCATTAATATACATTTTTAATTTAAGATAGAAATATGCATGATATGTTCATTGATAGAATTCATATATATTGTATTCTTCTTGTTTATTCCGTTTAATTTTTCATTTATATAAAACATGAGCGTAAACCAAATTGACTACCCTTAATTAATTCCTCATTAACTGAACTTACAGCGTATAATATCATTATCCTTATGTTGGTTTCAGGTAACAGACTGACTAGAGATAAAGTATGAAAATTTAATATAAAATTATTTACAAAAAGATGTCCTAATCGTTAACTTGCTTCATATATGTACATGCATTGGATATAGCTGATGTCATAAGGACACTCCACATTTTTTATCCAATGTATTTTGCTTTGTATTGTCGAATAGCACAAGTTTAAGTAATTATGGTACCGATAAAACCCTTTGAAATTGAAGCTTAACCTCATTTTATATAATCAATAGATATTATATTATGTTCTCCTTGCAAATGATAAGTATTCATAATGCTTCTATATCAAAACGACAGGATAAAAGCTATGTATTGCAAACCCTGTATTTTTGTGTACAATCTTATAATTGTTATAAGACCTTTCACATGTTTCAGTTGGTAAAGATGCCTGATATATTCGACCTTGCCTTTAGATTTTGACCAGCTTTTTAAATTTAAAAATGTAACCTTGGCCATATCTATTGAACAGCTAGGACCAATTTTTTTAGAAACTGTAACCTTGGCCATATCTCTTGAACAGCTAAACCTAAGATTTTCATATTTTACAGGTTTATTCCTTGTAACATGATCTTTCCTTTGGGTACCAATTTTATTTACCTCTTGACCTTGACCTTTGGAGCATGATGTGTATTTGAGGAAATTCAACCCTCGCTATAACCTACCATACGGGGGCATCGGTGTTTCACGAACACATCTTATTAAGAGAGATTCCAGAGTAGATTAATCGTTTTGTCTCTTTGTTCAATAATCTAAAAGTGAAAAAAGGATTACTAGATAGATTAAATTATCAGTACGTACTGGTCCCTGCCGACAACGCAGGTAACATGTAAGGCTCATTATATAAATTGTATTTTAGAAGAACTTGGATTTAATTCTACGAGTGGTAACCCTACTTATACTAATACTTCCCTTTCTAAGGAAGAAATTCTTCAAAATCATATGTCAGTTTTAAATATTTTTAATATTCCAAAGAGCCAAAATGAATTTGAACTACCCTATATATATTGCATTCCGAAACTTCATAAAAATCCTTACAAACAAAGATACATTGCGGGTTCCAGTAAATGTTCAACCAAGCCTCTTTCGTTATTCCTAAGATATTGACAGTAGTAAAGGAAAAACTTCAAGAGTACTGTGCAACAATATATTCAAGAAGTGGCGTGAATCAGATGTGGATACTCAAAAATTCCAAAGAACTTTTGAACAATTTGAAATTTCAAGATTTAACCAAAAACAACAGCTTAAATTTTACGACTTTTCAACTTTATGCACAACCATTCCCCAAGATAAATTAAAGTATAGGCATTTTGATATCATTGACAGCTGCTTTTTCAATAAAATTTGAACTCGTAAATTTACTTACCTGGCCATTGGTCATTTGCAAAATTATTTTGCTAAAACACATTCTGATTGAACACACAAGTTCTCTGAAGTTGACATCAAAAAGATGCTTGAGTTTCTGATTGACAATATTTATGTGGTTTTTGGAGACCAGGTATTCAACAATCTATTGGAATTCCCATGGGTACCGTTTGCGCTCCGTTATCAGCAGACCTATTTTTATTTTCATAGGAAGTAAAATTTGTGCAAAATCTTATGCGTGAAAAGAAGAAAACACTTGCTGCAGCCTTCAACTCGACATTTAAATATAACGACGACGTTATTGTCAATTAACAATGGTCATTTCCATTCCCATGTCGATACGATATATCCTGGTGAGTTTGAGATAAAAGATACCACAGAGTCTGACACATCTGTTTCATACTTGGATATTTTACTTGGAAAAGACTTCATTGGTAATCTAACAAGCAAGCTATATGATAAACGTCATGACTTTAACTTTTCTATCGTCAACTCCTCTAGCTACTTATGCAGCAATATACCTTCATCAACTGCATACGGAGTGTATGTTTCTCAGTTGATTCGATACTCAAGAGCATGCTCTACCTATGAACAATTTCTAAAACGAGGTAAATTATTGACAAGCAAGTTGATGAAACAAGAATATCAGCAGTCTCGTTTAAAGTCATCATTTCCTAAGTTCTATGGTCGATACAATGACTTTGTCAGCAAATACAATTTATCATTGAGTCAAATGTTGACTGACGTTTTTCATACTAATTGTTAGTCCATTATTTACACACTGAATTGACGACGGATTTTTCCGTTATTTCCCGATCATGACATGGATCACATGAATATCAAATTGTTTTCTTGCTTGTAAAATAATTCGCATTCATCAGCAAGAATATTATCTTTTCACTATCACCCTTTAAAATATTCTTTAGTGAAACAAAATATTAATTAAATGTTTATAAACTATTCTGCATCTGAAATTTCTGTAACAAATAAATGATTAATGTGTTCATGGTGTTTAGAAAAAGAAATATCTCAATTTAAACCGTTTAAATGAACTAAGTATAAATGTTTTGGGTGAACTTTTTAAAATAATATTTTAATTAAATTTTGGCAAAAGAAACGATAATAATCAATATCGGAACGATAGGACAAATTCGATTGAGTTTACTATAAACTAACTGTAAAATCGGACATGACAATTCCTTGAATTTCATGAAAAAATATCTCGATCACTTAAATATCATCTTAATTAAACCTTAACATCTTAATTAAAAAGTATTTAAAAAAATGCGCTAAGTCAAGTGTTTGGATGCATATAATATTTCTTCAAATGGAAATGTAATTTATAATTTTATTTTTGTACACTGTTAAAATACTAGTACACTCTTGAAAATATCCATAGAAACGTTGGAATAAGAAAATTTAGCACATTTTATAAACTTAGAAAGAAAAAAAAAACACTTCACAACACAAGTCTTTGCTCCAGTATTTGCAAACCCAAAAATGTATATTTCATTGCAAACTTTTAGGATCATCTTTCAAATAAATGGAGCGAAGACCAACTCATATTTAGAAATTTTGTTTAATATGAGAAAATGAATTTTTTTTTGTTCTTTTTGTATGTGTATGCTTTTTCATAGGCAAATAATCTCAGTCTTTGTGAGAATTTTGTAAATTATCGAAATTTAAACATCAACGTGAGATGAAATGATACCCCCGTCTATGACCCGTTATCGAAGATACAGGGATATCTAGTCATGTGTGTACTTTTGCCCACTTGAAAAAAATATCATCCTCGGCCAGAACTCTAATGTCGTTGGTACCTGAGCTTTCATATTTCACAGGTGCATTCGTTGTGGCAAGGCCTTCTTTTGGATACCAACAATTTTGGCAGAGCTTGGTCCACTTAAAAAGAACATTAACCTACACCATGCTTTTAACCTTAAGTACCAGGGCTTTCATATTTCAATTGTGTATTCCTTGTGAGACATTCTTCCATTAAGTACCAACAAATTTGACCTTTTGTCCTTAACTTAAAGGTTGGAGTTTAACTTTGATTTGAGAAATTTCAACCCTTACCATAAGCTGCCATAAGGGTGCATAAGTGTTTCACAATCATATCTTGTTTATTATATAACTAACTATGACCTAACTGTTCTTGATGAGATTACTTAAAATTAATGAACTTATATACTGACATGTAAAACTCTGATTACATATTGATGAGGGCCATTTTTTGAACATTTACGAATCTTCGCTATATCGTGAAGCTTTCACACAAGTTTCAATTTTGTTGGCTTAGTGGTTCTTGAAATTTTTTTTTTAAAGATCCCACCCAATTTTTCGGTAATATCCTCTTGAAAGGTGGCATGGAATTCTTTTTGAAATGTTTTAAATTCCCTATGCCTAAGGATGCTCAGTACAAAGTTTGGTTAAATTAGGTCGATTAACAGGGGATTCTTACTCCTTAATTGCACCTAATCCCACCACTGATGTTTCCAGTCCTGTTTCCTTTACCCTGATTTGTTTCTTTTAGTTCAATAAACTTTTGACCTTTAATACTGTTCATCATCTCCATAAAAAAGTTGATAATGTGAAAAGTTAACATACAGACAAGGAACCAGAGAGGCAAGTGGATTAAGAAAAGCTCATTTGAACTTACAGCTCAGGTAGCTAAATGGATAAAAAGGTTGTTTTATTAATATGACACAAATACTTGTGAATATGACTTAGGGTTTTTATACTTTTTGTATGTTTTGATATTATAATTAAGTCATCATTTACTGAGGGCATGAACATAATTATACTGTGCATGTATACTAATAATGGTGGAGGGATGACAATTTGACTATCACAATGTGTTCATAATAAAGTTTTGGTCTACAACTCAAGTATGGCTCAAAATAATTCATTATGTAATACATATATACATTTAATGGGCAATGATGTTCGATATCTGATTCTCTTTCATTGAAATACAAGCCATTTTATTAGGGAACCGATTAACTAAACTTTTCATGAAACCAAGTTGTTTTTTATTTCAAAACCATTTTTAAAACCATTTTAAGATTTTTGAATGCTGTTTTGTAAAACTATTTCCTAAGTCACAACTATGAAAAGTACACAAAAACAATGTTTTGATCATTGTGTTAGATTTTTATATTCATACAGAAGTCATATACATATACGATCATAGCATTATAGTACAAGTAACATTGGTTCCGTAAACAGTAGGCCTAAGAGACAATGCTATAAATAGCTTACACTATCTGAGACTCCCATTATTATGGCATCCATTTTGTTACCTATAGCATGTATACAAACTTCTTTCTTAACATAGAGAATTTAGGTACTGAAAAAAATCAATTGAATTTTTTTTTCCAATGTGAAATTCCTGAGGATCAAAGAAATTTCTATGGGACTAAATCTGAAAATACTAAGTATAATACTATTTTAAATGATTAATTTTTGATCGGTTTTTGATGGAAGTAATCTTGAATGAAAAAGTTAGTGTAATTCAAAAGAAAATTCTTCAACTTTTCGAAATATATTTTAAATACATGTAGGTTTCTATGATGCCTTGCTTAATATGCATTGTTTAATGATAATTACCTTCAAATGTATACATATTTCAAAATTTTGGAGGTAATTTCATTGTGAAAAAAAAATTATACTTGTGTATCGTGGAGGGTCGTGTGAAATGTGGTATTTGTGTGACAGGTCATGTGTCATGCGCGGATCCAGGAATTTTTCCAGGGGGGGGGGTGGTGGTGGTCCACCCCAGTCAAAAAAGAATCCAACACAGAAATTTGTTAACAAGCAAAAAAAAAATTATCTTGCCCAAACGTGAAAATCCAATTCGTGGGGTGGGGGTGGGGGGGGGGGATGTGTAGTGGTTGACTTTGGACTTGGTTGACTTTTGACTTATAATGTTTTATACCTACTGAAGTATAACTTTTCATAACAACTTGACAAAGGTCCGCGTTTGCAAGGAGGGATTCCGTTTTCTAGGGGGGGGGCTCCATGGTCACATCTTATTTGGTTTAGTGTATCAATTTAACATCGCTGCGAATTCCAGGGTGGAAGTTCTGACCCCCTGACCCCCTCTAGATCCACGCATGCGTGTGTTTGCGTAACAAGGCGTGTGTGTGTTAATGAAATATTATATAATAAAATATTAAATAAATATAAAGAGCATTACAAATGTGGAATGTCTTTGTGGCATCAGCTGAATCCAGTACACATTTATACAGGTTAACGACCAGGACATCTGCTTGAAAGCAACTTTGATATATTTAATCATTATAACTTTATCTCCTTGCAGTCAGTCTGTTACCTGATGCTAAGATAGGAATAATAAATTTATACCCAGTAGGTGCAGTTATTGAGGAATTTTTTAAGGCTAATCAATTTGGTTTACTTTAGTGTTTTATATGAATGAAAAATTAAACGGAATAAACGATGAGAATACAATATTCTGTCAATGAACATATCTCAATCTTCAGATAAAAAACGTATATTAATGATTAAACATAGAAATTTGTACGAATATTATTGTATTTAAAGTTTGATGTTAATACCCTGGATTATTTTTTAAACTAAGATAAAGGGATGCCACATTAGAATTTTATTTAATAGATCGTTAAGACACCATTTTTAAGTTATGGTTTAGCAATGAAAGACCGATATTAGTTCAATTTCTATTATTTTATAATATTTTATGCCCCTGGATCGAAAGATCCCGAGGATATATTGTTTTTGTCCCATCTGTCTGTTTGTCTCTCTGTTTGTCTCTCTGTCTATCTGTTGTCAAATTTTACCTAGCTCATAACTATTGAATGGGTGGGGCCATGGCTTTCATTCTTCACAGGTGTATTTCTTGTGACAAGACCTTTCCATGGGTACCACCAAATTTGATCGCTTGATATTGGAGTTTAACCTACTCTTACAAAAAAAATACTACACTTTGACCTTCGCCATAACTTTTGAACAGTTGGAGCTAGGGCTTTCATCCTTTACATACATATTTATTGTAACAAGACCTTTCAGATGCCATAAATATTTTTGACCTTTTAATCTTGAACTAAGAGTTTGACCCACTTTTAAAAAAAAATTACCCTTGGTTAAAAGAACAGTTTTCATGGAAAACTGAATCTTATCTTTGTTTCCCAAGAAAATTATTCTTAGAATTAGTCATAAACGTCATATTTTAATTTATGCATTGTGTATAAATTTTTGTATGTTTTGAATGACGATGGACGGATTTTATCATTACATAACCTGTATGTTTATGACAACAAGCCATTTTCAGTGCTTAGCTTTAACGATTTCTAACAACGGTACTGTCTAAGAACTTAACGTGTTCATGGCGTGCATATAGGCATTATGCATGCCTCGTTCTCCCATCTTCTTTTGTTTTGCAAAAGTGGGTCAAACTCCAATGTCAAGTGGTCTCGCCACAAGGAAACTATACACCCTGAATCTTTAATTATATAAAATTTTTAAAACCTCAAAAAATCCTTCAAATGATAATAAAATAATTACTTTCCCATAAATTTTGAAATTCCAATTCAATTTTCTGTTAAAATGAAATTAACTAATAAATTCTCTCTACTTTCGACTAGTTTTGTGAAGATTTGAAACATAGTTTTAAAAATATTCACAAATCGTGTGTTTTATTTTCATAAATATTTTTTTTATTAAAAAAAAATATAATGTAGATTCAGCTTTTCTGAACATATTTGAAACCATAAAGCATCTTATTTGATATTTTTTATTTTACTGGAAAAAAGCAGGACAAAAATGCTATCAAATAATAGAAATTGAACTAATATAGGTCTCTCATTGCTAAACCATAACTTAAAAGGAGTATCCTAAAGATCTATTAAATAAAATTCTGGTGTGGCATTACTTAACCTCAGTTTCAAAAACTATTCAGTGTTTACAGCATTGAACTTTAAATACACTAATACTCGTAAAAAAATATGATCAATCATTGATATGCATTTTTAATTTAAGATAGAAATATGTTCATTGATAGAATTCATAGATATTGTATTCTTCTTGTTTCTTCCGTTTAATTTTTCATTTATATAAAACATGAGCGTAAACCAAATTGACTACCCTTAATTAATTCCTCATTAACTGCACTTACAGCGTATAATTTCATTATCCCTATGTTGGTTTCAGGTAACAGACTGACTAGAGATAAAGTATGAAAATTAAACATAAAATTATTTACAAAAAAATGTCCTAATCGTTAACTTGCTTCATATAGGTACATGCATTGGATATAGCTGATGTCATAAGGACACTCCACATTTTTTATCCAATGTATTTTGCTTTGTATTGTCGAATAGCACAAGTTTAAGTAATTATGGTACCGATAAAACCCTTTGAAATTGAAGCTTAACCTCATTCTATATAATCAATAGATATTATGTTCTCCTTGCAAATAATAAGTATTCAAATTGAATGCTTCTATATCAAAACGACAGGATAAAAGCTATGTATTGCAAACCCTGTATTTTTGTGTACAATCTTATAATTGTTATAAGACCTTTCAGTTGGTAAAGATGCCTGATATATTCGACCTTGCCTTTAGATTTTGACCAGCTTTTTAAATTTAAAAATGTAACCTTGGCCATATCTATTGAACAGCTAGGACCAATTTTTTTTTTAGAAACTGTAACCTTGGCCATATCTCTTGAACAGCTAAACCTAAGATTTTCATATTTTACAGGCTTATTCCTTGTAACATGATCTTTCCTTTGGGTACCAATTTTATTTACATCTTGACCTTGACCTTTGGAGCATGATGTGTATTTGAGGAAATTCAACCCTCGCTATAACCTACCATACGGGGGCATCGGTGTTTCACGAACACATCTTATCAAAAGAGAGTCCAGAGTAGATTAATCGTTTTGTCTCTTTGTTCAATAATCTAAAAGTGAAAGAAGAATTACTAGATAGATTAAATTATCAGTACGTACTGGTCCCTGCCGACAACGCAGGTAACAATATTTTCTTCGTTTGTAAGGCTCATTATATAAATTGTATTTTAGAAGAACTTGGATTTAATTCTAGAAGTGGTAATCCTACTTATACTAATACTTCCCTTTCTAAGGAAGAAATTCTTCAAAATCATATGTCAGTTTTAAATATTTTTAATATTCCACAGAGCCAAAATGAATTTGAACTACCCCATATATATTGCATTCCGAAACTTCATAAAAATTCTTACAAACAAAGATACATTGCGGGTTCCAGTAAATGTTCAACCAAGCCTCTTTCGTTATTCCTCACTAAGATATTGACAGTAGTAAAGGAAAAACTTCAAGAGTACTGTGCAACAATATATTCAAGAAGTGGCGTGAATCAGATGTGGATACTCAAAAATTCCAAAGAACTTTTGAACAATTTGAAATCTCAAGATTTTACCAAAATCAACAGCTTAAATTTTACGATTTTCAACTTTATGCACAACCATTCCCCAAGATAAATTAAAGTATAGGCATTTTGATATCATTGACAGCTGTTTTTTCAATAAAATCTGAACTCGTAAATTTGCTTACCTGGTCATTGGTCATTTGCAAAATTATTTTGCTAAAACACATTCTGATTGAACACACAAGTTCTCTGAAGTTGACATCAAAAAGATGCTTGAGTTTCTGATTGACAATATTTATGTTGTTTTTGGAGACCAGGTATTCAACAATCTATTGGAATTCTCATGGGTACCATTTGCGCTCCGTTATCAGTAGACCTATTTTTATTTAGTAAAATAAAATTATTTAAGTAAAATTTGTGCAAAATCTTATGCGTGAGAAGAAGAAAACACTTGCTGCAGCCTTCAACTCGACATTTAAATATAACGACGACGTTATTGTCAATTAACAATGGTCATTTCCATTCCTATGTCGATACGATATATCCTGGTGAGTTTGAGATAAAAGATACCACGGAGTCTGACACATCTGTTTCATACTTGGATATTTTACTTGAAAAAGACGTTAATGATAATCTAACAAGCAAGCTATATGATAAACGTCATGACTTTAACTTTTCTATCGTCAACTCCCCTAGCTACTTATGCAGCAATATACCTTCATTAACTGCATACGGAGTGTATGTATCTCAGTTGATTCGATACTCAAGAGCATGCTCTACCTATGAACAATTTCTAAAACGAGGTAAATTATTGACAAGCAAGTTGATGAAACAAGAATATCAGCAGTCTCGTTTAACACGCATTCTCAATTTATAGTCTCAATTCGATTTTGGAAAAAGTCAAAAAAAAATTGTGAACTGAAATTAACACTTTTATACGTCATTTGAAACATGAAAGAGTATAGTTATTAAAACTCACAATTTGATTTACATACTTCATGCTGTGTTTTGTTGACCTCCTTCGAAATAAAAGCGGTTGGAGGGCTAATTTTACACAAAGATATTTACGTGATGTTGAAAAGTCATATTTGGAAACGAAAGAATTTTTTTGAAAAATACAAATTAAGATAATATACATCAAATTTTGTTAACTATAAACATTTATGAAACTGTTTTAGCACATTTGCAAAAGAGGTGTGGAATCTTTGATTCAATTATTAGTAAAAACAAAACAGAGATAATTTTCATTTAAATGAAATTATTTTCTTTTTATTTTAACAAGTTTTTATCAGATCCGATGATAAGCTTAATAATGACAATATTCCCTAAAATGCTACATTAATTGATTCTTTATTAATCTGCTCAGATAAACGCAAATTATTTG
>PRKT01000410.1:231151-258688 GCA_003671525.1 Saccostrea glomerata
ATTCCATACAATAGAAAGGGTGTTCATGATGTTAAAATGTTACAACTTGATCCTATTGAGTCAGTTCAGCAATCCTTCCAGTCCTTTTGAATTTCCAAATAGAAAAGTAATACTTTTGTGGTGACATCAAAATTTCATAAATATATTACAATTTTTAAAAAATTGTGACACGCATATGTGTAAGGGGTGTGATATTCAGAAAATATAACTCAAATGTAGGACAATCTTACTACAAAAAAGATATGTAAATGATTTAAAATTTCTTTTTGGTTTAAAATTAAAACTACACAATGATCGGTGACAGTAACGTAAATATCGATTTCTGCTATAAAATGTGATTTTCTCCTAAGACAATCATTCAAGTTACAAGAAACAATTGTTGTATTTTAATCAACAACCAACAATGGTTCACATGACTGGCAGATAATAAAATTTATTTGAAATATTATATTACTTAAAACGCGGTACATTATTTAAAGCGAATTGAGACTATAAATTGAGAATGCGTGTTAAAGTCATCATTTCCTAAGTTCTATGGTCGATACAATGACTTTGTCAGCAAATACAATTTATCATTGAGTCAAATGTTGACTGACGTTTTTCATACTAATTGTTAGTCCATTATTTACACACTGAATTGACGACGGATTTTTCCGTTATTTCCCGATCATGACATGGATCACATGAATATCAATTTGTTTTCTTGCTTGTAAAATAATTCGCATTCGTCAGCAAGAATATTATCTTTCCACTATCACCCTTTAAAATATTCTTTAATGAAACAAAATATTAATTAAATGTTTATAAACTATTCTGCATCTGAAATTTCTGTAACAATTAAATGATTAATGTGTTCATGGTGTTTAGAAAAAGAAATATCTCAATTTACACCGTTTAAATGAACTAAGTATAAATGTTTTGGGTGAACTTTTTAAAATAATATATTAATTAAAATTTTGGCAAAAGAAACAATAATATTCAATATCGGAACGATAAGACAAATTCGATTGAGTTTACTATAAACTAACTGTAAAATCGGAATTTCATGAAAAAATATCTCGATCACTTAAATATCATCTTAATTAAACCTTAACACCTTAATTAAAAAGTATCAAAAAATGCGCTAAGTTAAGTGTTTGGATGCATATAATATTTCTTCAAATGGAAATGTAATTTATAATTTTATTTTTGTACACTGTTAAAATACACTCTTGAAAATATCCATAGAAACTTTGGAATGAGAAAATTTAGCACATTTTATAAACTTAGAAAGAAAAAAATCACTTCACAACAC
The DNA here is from genome assembly GCA_003671525.1 of Saccostrea glomerata. Taxonomy (NCBI): domain Eukaryota; kingdom Metazoa; phylum Mollusca; class Bivalvia; order Ostreida; family Ostreidae; genus Saccostrea; species Saccostrea glomerata. Next base: position 232,446 of record PRKT01000410.1, read on the forward strand.
AAGTCTTTGCTCCAGTATTTGCAAACCCAAAAATGTATATTTCATTGCAAACTTTTAGGATCATCTTTCAAATAAATGGAGCGAAGACCAACTCATATTTAGAAATTTTGTTTAATATGAGAAAATGAAAATTTTTTTGATCTTTTTGTATGTGTATGCTTTTTCATAGGCAAATAATTTCAGTCTTTGTGAGAATTTTGTAAATTATCGAAATTTAAACATTAAGTGTAATACTTCAATGTGAGATGAAATGATACCCCCGTCTATGACCCGTTATCGAAGATACAGGGATATCTAGTCATGTGTGTACTTTTGCCCACTTGAAAAAAATATTATCCTAGGCCATAACTCTAATATCGTTGGTAACTGAGCTTTCATTTTTCACAGGTGCATTCGTTGTGGCAAGGCCTTCTTTTGGACACCAACAATTTTGGCAGAGCTTGGTCCACTTAAAAAGAACATTAACCTACACCATGCTTTTAACCGTAAGTACCAGGGCTTTTATATTTCAATTGTGTATTCCTTGTGAGACAGTCTTCCATTAAGTACCAACAATTTTGACCTTTTGTCCTTAACTTAAAGGTTGGAGTTTAACTTGGATTTGAGAAATTTCAACCCTTACCATAAGCTGCCATAAGGGTGCATAAGTGTTTCACAACAATCTTCGGGCAGTAGACTAGATTTTCTCATGTCAATTTTGCAAATGCCTACACCAAAAATACTATGTTTTATGGTTATGCTTTTGTGCATACTAAACTCCATTGAACTAATTATCAAATTTATCAGGTCTTCTGATGCATTAGGGTAATATACTGCTATTTTAAGTATGTTGTCATACTATGTGCTTCAGTTGTAAAGTGTAAGCTGCCTAACCAATTTCAGCCATGTTTCAGAATTGTATATAATCAATTATTAAACATGTTAAAGGCGTACAAAAATAACTCTGCATAATTAGTAATAATTCCTTTGAAAAGTTTACCCTGCATTCCTTTCTTCTTTTAGGTAGTTTCATATCCCCTTCTGCAGGGGTTCTGGTGTTAGGGCGGGCTTTGTTTTTAAACTGAATTGGAAATGAATTAATTCTTTGAACATACCTGTATTCTTATCTGCTCCTTGTTAGTAATTTATAAACAAATGAAATGAACATTCATGATAAGGAAGAGAGTCTATAATAAACTTAAAGTTCTCAATCCCATGCCCCCTGGATCCAGATTTCTGATTATTCTATAGTGAGATGCATGAAGTCTATGAAATTTTTTTTCCGGATCACGTATTTAGCAGATAAACTATGTTTATGGTCATGATGCGAAAATGTGCCTTTTCACAAATATTTTTATGTTCTCCAGTGTAATTAAACTAATTTTTCGAGTTCACTGAAGCTAGTTTTTTGCACACATCTAAAAACCTTATGTAAATCATATCACATCCATATTAAAGTAACACAAACACAAAGTATGATGGAAGAATTTGTCATTTATTATACATGTATAAATGACGAAAGATAATCATAAAATACATCAAATAAAGGGGAGATCACTCTTGAAAAAATGTGTAAATTTGTACAAAACCTTAGTTGATCTCCCCAGTGTAACATATTACATCAAGAAAATCCACATAAACAATCCAGAATGTAAAAAAATAACAATCAGCAAAAAAGGTGGCAAACAAAAACTGCCCTGGCAGATAAAAAAAAAACTGCCCAAATATAAAAATATTTCAATATAGCATATATGTATTATAAAACATTTTTTTTCTATTTACTTTTTACATTGCATATGTATTTAGATGTACAAAGGTGGTATAATGATCGGGGTGGTTGGTGGGCAACACTTGGAAAACCCTTCTTACTGCGATCGAATCAAAACAAAAAGTGACGTAGAATCTACACTCAGTGTCTCTTCTGATTGGTTGATAAAATTAACCCCCCATCGATCGCTCTAATATTGACATAAAATCAAAACACGGATAAAAACGGATTGATTATTAAAAGTATAAACACAAATATCATTACATGAGTACATAAATGCTATCATTTACAATAATGCAGTTTTATGTTCTCCAGTGTAATTAAACTAATTTTTCAAGTTCACTGAAGCTAGTTTTTTGCACACATCTAAAAACCTTATGTAAATCATATCACATCCATATTAAAGTAACACAAACACAAAGTATGATGGAAGAATTTGTCATTTATTATACATGTATAAATGACGAAAGATAATCATAAAATACATCAAATAAAGGGGAGATCACTCTTGAAAAAATGTGTAAATTTGTACAAAACTTATGGTCATGATGCGAAAATGTGCCTTTTCACAAATATTTTGATTTTTTTGTCCACAGGTTCAAGGATTCTAGTTGTAGGACATGCTCTATTAATCAGATACTTGTATTGAAAATGCTTAATTTAGCCACGTATTTCCTTCTCTGTCCATGGGTATTTCATGTATTTAGCAGACAAAAATTTATTTGCTAGTGATGAGAATCAAGTAAGCTTCTTCCGAAATTATGAAATTATATAATTTAAATAGCCTTGGGTTTAGGGTTTCAGCGTGAGGGTGGGGATCTGTTGCAAATATCGTGAAAAACGTTTTTTTTATGAAAGTTTTTGCCCATTGGTACTTAGCAAAATTACTGAGTTCATGGTTACATGTATGATCAGCAAGATTGCCTCTTCCAGGCCTAACGTCTCCTAGAGAAGTGATACGAGGGCCTTGTATCCTCTGTAATTAAACTGTGAAAAGACTCACTGCAAATAATGTAATTGAAAGCTCATGTACACAGTATATAAAGGAATTGTAAGAAGTTTGATTATATGTAAGAGAAATAGTATTTTCATAGTTCTCTTAAATATATGACATCATTTTAAAATTATATGTACAATTTCATTTTGTATATATTTAAATATAAGGAAATGTAAATATTTATAAGTAATCACTTTTTAGCTTGTTGGGTACACCCGAGGATCAACAATAGTTGGAAATGTGGGGAAATTTATGCATACCAGGCTTCGACCTTATGCAGAAAACACCCTTTCTATTGATCTCGTGCGACTGTTTAATTGTGTCTGATGTCATTGGGTTGATACTATTAGAATTGCCATAAGAGGCTGGTATATTTAAATGTATTAGACAACAAAACTCATTTATTACAAATAATGCACATGCTTAATAGCATATACAAGTATTTGCCTCCTGAATATAAAAAAAGTTGTATATCGGCACTGTTTACGATTTCAAAGATAAGATCAAAGATCAAGTTAAATGATAATTAGTTCTGTTACCATGGTAAATTATAAAAGCCATAGTTCAAACCTGTATAGATGGAAAATATCAAATCCACACCTTTTTACGTTCTCGAGATATTATATGACAGACGGATATATACGGACAAACAACCAGGCAGACAGAAGCTGAGTAAAGGGATCCTACTTGCTGCTCTGCAAAACAAAGTGAACAACAACATCTCAAGAGTTGACAACAACATCTCACTAGTTTCTGGTTTTCTAAAAGTGTTTGTCAATTTCAGGAAATGCACTCTAGAAATCACTTAAAATGTTGTTTCTCCTTGTACAGTTTGTATTTCATTTGTAAAGTTAAAACTATTGGACAAGATTGGAAGATAATGTAGATATAATCATACTTAGAGAAAGCTAACAAGGATTTTATCCAAATTTGTTTAGGTCACTGAGTAACTCAGGTGACCTATTGCTATCCGTTTTCGTCCGTCGTCGTGTGTCGTGCGTCGTGTGTTAACATTTGAACATTTTCAGCTTCTTCTCTGAAACCACTGAACCAATTTCAACCAAATTTGGTATACAGTATCTATGGATGAAGGGGAACAAAAATTATGAATTTTATGGCCCCCGCCCCCCTGGGGTCTGAGGGGTGGGGCCAAAACCACAAAAATTATTGTAATCTTTAAAAATCTTCTTCTTTACTCCTGGACATCAAGCAGGCAAATTGTTGGCATGAATGTAAGGTGCATTGAGTCCTCTACCAAAATGCGAAATTCATGGCCCCAGGGTCAGGGTTTCTAGGACTAGGGAGGGGCTACATAGATTATATAGTGAAAATGCATGATTTCTTTGAAAATCTTCTTCTCTGCTTCTGTGTATTAAATAAACTAACTAAGTACATAGTTATGATGCACAAGAGCGCCTCTTCCAAAATTGTGAATTTTATGGCCCCAGGGTCAGGGATTCTGGTATAAGGGCGGGGCCCTATTTATTATATAGTGAAAGTGCATTAATTATTTGAAAACCTTCTTCTCTGCTTCTGTGTAATAAATAAACTAACTAAGTACATAGTTATGATGCACAAGAGTGCCTCTTCCAAAACTGTGAATTATATGGCCCCAGGGTCAGGGGTTCTGGTGTTAGGGCGGGGCCCTATTTATTATATAGTGAAAGTGCATTAATTATTTGAAAACCTTCTTCTCTGCTCCAGGGTATTTAATAAACTATGTGAGTACATAATTATGCTGAGCAAGAGTTCCTCTTCCAAAATTGTGAATTTTATGGCCCCAGGGTCAGGGGTTCTGGTGTTAGGGCAGGGCTCTACTGATCATAAAGTGAAAATGCATTTACTCTTTGAAAATCTCCTTCTCTGCCTCTGGGTACTAAATAAACCATGTAAGTACATAATTATGTTGAGCAAGCGTGCCTCTTCCAAAATTGTGAATTTTATGGCCCCAGGATCAGGGTTTCTGGTGTTAGGGCAGGGCTCTATTGATTATATAGTGAAAATACATTAATTCTTTAAAAATATTTCCTTTGCTCCTGGGTTTTATGCCAATGATCCAAGAATATATATTTATGATGAAGAAAGGTTATTCAGGTTAGCAAAATGGTTATTTTTTATGCCCCCCCCCCTCCTGGGTCAGGGGTAGGGGGGTACATAGTCTGAAAATAAATTAATGCTTTGAAATCTGCTCTTTGGTATTAATCAAACATTTTATGATAAAATTTGCAAAATTTTTAAAAATGTGGTCCCAAGGTCAGTGATTCCTTTGGGATGATGTGCACAACTGCTTATAAAGTGGAAGCTAGTGCATTTTCTCTTTATTGTTACTCTTATCTACCTTTGGGTATTAAGTAAGTAGAGTAAGTATGCTAAGTCTATAATTATGATAAGCAATGGTGCCTCTTTCAAAATTGTGGATTGCGAATTTCATGGCCTCTGGTTTAAAACACAAACCAAATTTAATTGTTTGAAAGGTGTTGCACAATACTCAGGTGTCCTATAAGACCCGTGGACCTCTTGTTTGTTCTAAAGATCATTTGAAATTGTCAAAGTTCAAGAAAGCTATTATATCCCTTTAACTTAAACTAAGGAATAATCACATAACAGTTAACACATATTTTAACTTATAATTATATATATATATATAAGGAATAAAAGAATACAATGTAGGCCTTTCAACTAATTTTTCAAGTTGCACATATGGTAAAAAACATTGCATAGTTAGATTTATAGAAACATGAAATTATCAAAAAAGATATTAACTTATGCATACATTTAATTACACCATTAAAAAGTTAATTTATTTATAATTGACTTTTCCGATGTTGCATTGTTTTAAGGATAGGTAACTCAGGTGTGAAAAATAAACAACTTAGTGCCAATTTATTGGTTATCGTTTATAGGAATGACATATAGGCTGCTTCAGAATTGGTATTATTATGTACACAAAAGGGTCCCTTACATTATATTCCCCCTCACTTCGTTCGTCCGAATATAAATCAATTAAGTGCTAAATAACAAACACGTGTGTCGTAAACAGAATTCCATTTGTATCGACATCGTCCATTTTTAACACCAAATGTTCTTATACACAGTACAGATAAACGCCCAACTCTGCGAGATACTATATATACCACCAAATCACGTGACCCTAAAATTCGAACACGCGACAACTACGGCCACACATAAGTATAATTGTTTTGTACACAAAAGTGTTGACCATGCGAAAGAGAATGCTTTCACTCTACCTGAAGTAACAGGGTGAAATGAATGGGGAACAGACTATATTCAATATTTTTAACTCTCTTTGACGATTATTATGAAGAAGACAATTTAATGTCATGTTTTTTGTGTTCGCGCTTTTTCGCTTCCTATATAAATAAATATATTTTAACAAGTAAATGCAGCAGTTGATCATCTAACATGTGTTACTAAGCACGAAGGAGAATAAAAAATTAATTAGGTTAGAACCAACTTTTTATTTTAATTAAAACTTTTAATTATATGCAGTGTAATGGTGTCCGCCAGTATACAGTAAATAAATTTAACATTGGTGCTAAACTTTAAAACCACAGGATTCTACTGAGAGCAAAGAAACACTTGGGGAATTCTAAAAACTGCCTTGCGTGTAAACAGTTAGATACCCCGAGCCTGCTCTCAACATGTTTTAATAGTGAGTTATCGTTCATAAAACCGACCCCTAGCGGCAGTTGAAAGGCCTATACAATGTAAAGGCTGCATAGGGACTCGTTTAGTTTTCTGGGAATCTTTTCTTCTGGAACATATGTCGCAATAAGCCAATATAAATTACAAAAAATAATTATTTTCCTATGTTTCTATGACTCCATTAGATTGTGAAAACAAATAAGGTAACGTTCACGTAATGTATATCTCATTTCTGAAACTTTGAAGATAACTAAATGCATCAACTTTTAAATGTCTTGACAAAAGGACTTGTAAGCAGGTTCTATTGAGTTTTACTTGTATACATCCCGTCGTCAAACGGACTTTCTTAGATTGGATCTTGTATTTTAAGTGTATTTATCACAAAACTAAAGTGTTATAAGGCAAGTGTCGCCTCTTTTAGTTTCATGTAAATAAATTTAAAGAAGTCACATAGCATTAAGTTCATGCAACAAATAAGAAATTCTAGATAAAGACTACGATAGAATCTGATAATCAAATAGAAATACAAGGCCCTACTCCTCAAAGATAAAACGGATACACGTACATGTATGAGTAAAGTTTTAATAATTATTTAAGAAATAAACAACGCTATTTAGTAAACATAGCGTTATGAATAGCAATTGCTCTGCTGGCGTATTCCATATGCCATCATAGCTATTGCTATTCATAACGCTATGTTCACTAAATAATCGTTGTTTATTACTTATATTTGCATATCCACTGCTCTCTCCCACTATGAACATGTAGTCATCAACTGCATTCATAACACTATAGACGCAACTGCTTCTGCTATGAATGCAATTGCTCTTACACACTCGTGCAAGCTCTACTACACTTTCATTGTGTGTTGAGAAGTATATATATGAATTGTTTCGAAAAAGGAATAAATATAAGTCTTTAATAATATTTTTGTGGAAAAAAGAAATTCAGAACAATTTGAAATTACTGATTTATATCTTTAAAAATTTAATTTTGGTCAATGTATTTAATTGTATTTAATTGTATAATAAAACTTTTAAAAAATTGAAGAGAACTGCCATATTCTTATTTTTTCTTATCGTATTTTTGCATATTTGTACAAAGAACGATAGCTCTTCACACTTGGGTGATAAAACATTAATAAAAAGCAAAATTCAAGAACGATTTCAACTCTTAAATACAAAAAGAAATTTTTTTTAGAAAATCATATAGAAAAGCATTCTGGAGTTATAATGATTATTAAAGCATTATCTTTTTTATCATAAGAGTAAATGACAGTATTGATTTTTGTCAGAGGGTTTCAATAACGTTGATCGATGACGTCACATCTGCATCAAAACAAAAATTAAGAGAATGTGACGAAGGCGCAGCCTGTATTTGATAACTGTGTTTTAAAAGAGGCTAATACTTTATAAATTGTTTGTGATTTATTAGAAATAAGGTGCAATGATCAGGTATACTTATTTTAAAACAGTGTGCTTTTCTTTACTGAAGACAACAGGACACATCCTTATGTAAGCCAGGATTTCCTCTGATATTCTTGACACCATAAAAGAATGCAAATATAAATTATTAAAGATGTACGTGGCTTCAAACAATCCTCCAAAAGAGACCTCAATCTGTCTTTACAACAATTGTCAATGACTCTACACCATCCATGATTGCCAGTATTTTGTATGACTTCCCCGCGAGGCCCTGCAGCGCACACCCATGCTGCCCATCAGTCGTCCAAGGCTAGCCTTAGGGATCTGTTGCCATTCCTCCTGCCATGCTGTCTGTAGCTCCCGTCGATTTTGAGGAAGTGTAAGACGAACTGAAATGCACTGCTAAAGAATGTTCCAGGCATGTTCGATTAACTTTAGGTCTAGAAGACGACTTGACAGGTCCATATGCTAAGTTGTTTCACTTTCCATGTACTCGTTTACGATTCGGACTCTATGAGATCGAGCATTATCACCAATTAAGATGAAATCCTCCCCCAGAGTATATGCAAAAGTCTAACAATAGGATGAAGAATATCATTTCGGTATTTTAAACCTGTCAGGTTGCCTTCAATAATGTGCAGATCAGTTTTGCAATACTTATGCCTGCCCAAATCATCACCAAACCTCCATTTACACTGTATTGCATAGAAATGACACAATCAGCATATTTTTCCCCATTTGCAATCCAAACAAGTCTTCTGTCATCATGGAAGTCAAACAAAATTGGAATTTGTTTGAAAAGAGAACAGAACACCAATGACGTTATTGCCAAATGTTTATGTTCTGTTGCCCACTGTAATCGATTTTTACGGCACTCTAACATTAATATAGGACGTACGGCTGGTCGGCAAGCCTTGAGATTTGCTTCTTGAAAAAGTCTGTTTCAAAGTGGTTGAGTAATAATCCGTTTGTCCGTTGCTCTCTGGTGCTCAGTTTTAAGCGTAAGAGCACTTTGGAAGCGGTGCTTCTCTGCAAAATTGGCAAAAAACGATCCTCACGGACTGCCGTACACCTTGGACGTCCCGATTTTAGCCTTTTTTGGCAATTTTCTGCCTGTAAATATCGATTCCAAAATCGTTATTTCCGCTTTGGAAAAGATAATGTCTTTCAACGTGACGTTGCTTTTGCCAGCTTCAAGCATCCCTGCTGCCATAGGGTGTTCGTCCGTACTCATATGCCTCCTCAAGGCGTCTTATTACCAGTTCTGGCCAGATATATTGAAATTTTCTTATGTTCACTAAAGAAAACCCTCTTTGATACTTCTATACTTCCATCGTTTACTTACGTTTTTAACGCCACGTACTTTCTTGACCAATATGTTCCAAAACTCATTTAACACGGGTGACTTAAGTATCGAATTGTGTTAATGACACGTTTTTTAAAACTACTTAAGCCTTGTTGTCAAATAAATTCATGGGTATGTAAAAATATGATCCCTAATTTATTTCGTCCAGTATAGAATACTTTCTCGATGTATTTTCATAGTACATGTGTATTTTAACTATTTCAAACATTATGTCTAAAGTCAAGTTCAATCATAACTAGTTCGGTTTCCATAGTGAAATACAAAATCCATGGTGCCAACATATTAATATGCAAAATATAAAATTCATACTTCTTACAGTTCTCGAGATATAAGGTATCACAGACGAATGAACAGAAGCCTCGTAAAGTCGCCTTGCTCTTCAGGCGACATAACAAAATAGACAACAAAATATCACGAGTTTCCCTATTTTTAAGTGTCAATTTGAGTAACTGCACATGAGAAATCACTTTAAAAATTTCCTTGTACCTCCTTGTACAGTTGTTGTTATATTTTTTTCATTTAGTTAAAACCAAGGAACAAGACTGAAAGGTAATGTCGTATTTACAGAAAACTTTTATTTCATTTTTTATCTGGCAGAATATTATTTCAAGTTTTCAAAGTTTTCAAAGTTTAAGAAAACTAACGTTTCTTCAAATCAAAGGCTGATTACACAAATAACAATTTACGCAAATCTTTGAAATATAATAATAATAATATTTATGATATATATTATCCATATGAAAATGAATTTACATTTGAATAATTGAATTTTATTTGTATCACGTCATTTAATTGGGTAAAAGATTTAATCCATTTTGTATCACATAATTCGCCGACGTCACAATGATTACCTCTAAAACGTCTTACTGCGCTTGACGTTACATCTGAAATATACTCAATTTGAAGGCCATGTCCCAAGTAATGTTATATCGTATAACAAAAGTTGAAATAAGCTTCATTTCTTAATTATATATCGATTAAAAAGGAGAGTAGCAGCAAATGAATCCAACATTTAAAGGATGATTTAAATGGGAATTCTTTTCGTTTGCTGAGTTTTTCTTCTGGATGTGGCAACCTGACACATGTATATCTTCTTTTATCAGTTTTCTGAATCTGACCAGTGAGTGTAAGCTTTGCTTAATCTTATTAAGTGTCTTTGTCATCTTTAAGCAAGCTAAAGTTTTTGCATTATGCATTTTATGCCCTTAAATGTCATCTTAGGGATCGTGACACCACTATCAGGTATGGTGTATGATAATTTTTTTCGGTTTTCCACATTCTATGTTTACTATGAATCTATTCCACTGAGCCTAAAGTGACTTCACAATTATGAATTTCCGATGACATATCACGGAACACTGGTATATACACTTGTCATTCAGTGACTAAGACCTTACCGGTCTCATATCCTTACATTCTTCCTGCAAAGTAATTCAGTCAGTTGATTAAATATTTGCTTGCTCTTTGACCTCTATCGCTCTTGCATGTTTTGCAAACGTATCCTTTTTGTCAAAGTCATGTCACTGTAGTTCTCATATTACAAGGTCCACTGCCGAGTCCATCTGCATTTTTATGCAATTTACAAACTCTGGACCCCTGTCTCTCTTTCTACATGTCATAAATTTATATGATGTCGAGACAATGAACCAACTGTCTTTCTGGATCTTAAAATATATAAGCACTTTAGTGAGAAAAATTTATATTCATACAAAAATTGTCTGAAATGTTGAATAAATGGACACTGTAACGACAGACTATTTTGGGTAACACTATATATACTTTCTGACTTGCTGAGTACTATGTAACAACAATCTCGTTTTGAATTTGTAGCACAGCAGCGGCCACGACATATAATGACTTGTCAGTATCTAATTTTAAAGGTTTAGTAAAGTCTAGGTGGGTAAAATAGGTCCTTCGACTCGTAAAGAGATCAAACACGGTACGGCACCCATTACTCCATCTACCTAGAACACATGCCTCCGTAAGTTATGTAATGAATGACTAGTTTGAATTTTGAACCTTAATGGCCGTAAACTTTCTGCTTGGAAGACCATCAAAACTCGGACTTACTTGTAGGTATCATTTGCCTACACATGCCAATGTTTTACAATCTCAATCTTTTAAAGATTGTGTCTGAATCTTCTGTTCAAATCTATATGTCCTACATGTATATGTCTCTTAATAATAAAAGAAACTAAGTGGATTGACTTTCATAAGATACACATGTCTACTATTCATTGTAAACCGTTGCTAATGCAAAGAATATGACCGCAAAATGGACAGAAAAATATTACAGGGGTTTAATTTGTACTGGAAGTGGAAAATGAAAGCCGATCGACTAACCAGAACGTTATATTTCCAATTATGCTTGGAGGAAGTATTCTAAAAAGCGCAAAGAAACTTCATAAAGTGTACAAAATATTGCGCAAGTGTTAGCACCATGATCAAGTACCGATATGAAAATCATGTTTGCAAACCATGAATTTTTTTTTCATCAATGTATGTACAAAACTGATATTTCTTGTGTAACAAGCTTAATATAATGGTATATAGAAATTAGCTGATAAATATTTGACTGTGTCAAAGTTCATGGTTCCTCCCTTAAAAAAAAACATACATGAAAAATCAAAGAAAAAAAATCTCAAACAAATAATGAAAAGGAGATTTCTAATCTGGGAATTTAAATGTATTAACATGTAGGCCCATATTTGATAATTATTTTTAATGAGATAATTTACTTGTGTTTGAATCTAATATATACTGGGCAAAATAAGTTAGGGATCATATTGTTACACAAGAATAATTTTCCATACCCATGAATTTATGTGACATCAAGGTTTAAGTAGTTTTAAAAACATGTCATTAGCACAATTCGATACTCAAGTCACACGCGTTTAATGATTTTTTAGACATATTGGTCAAGAAAGTACGTGGTGTTAAAAAAGTTAGTGGAACAATGGAAGTATAGAAGTATCAAAGAGGGTATAAGAAAACCCATTGCATTCATCACTGCATGAACTACATTGGCATGTCGCCAGAACTGATTTCTTGATCAGTGGCTGTTCCATCAATGAAACGTATAAAGACGTTTGCATCATTAATACAATAATTAACCTTTTTATTCAAACTTTAAATGAATATTTAAACATATATCAATATTAACAATAAAATGCTTTCTTTGTTTGTTATTACTGGAATGAACGGTCGCAGCTATTGCAGAAAAAATTTACATAACCCGCTTACGCGGGTTATGTATTTTTTCTGCAACAGCTGCTTCCGTTCATTCCAGTAATAACATACAAAGAAAGCATTTTATTGTTTAAATAAGGCCAGAACTAGTAATAAGACGCTATGAGGAGGCATATTAGTACGGACGAACACTCTATGCCAGCAGGGATGCTGGAAGCTGAAATAATGCAACGTTACATAGCAGAAAGACTTTATCCTTATAGCGGGATTAACAGGCAGAAAATTGTCAAAAAGGCTAAAATCGGGACTTTCAAGGTGCGCGGCAGTCCGGGAGGATCGTTTTTTTTTTGCCAATTTTGCAGAGAAGCACCGCTTCCAAAGTGCTCTTAAGCTTAATACTGGGCACCAGTGAGCAACAGACAAACTGATTTCTACTCAAACACGTTGAAACAGATTTCAGGAAGCAAATCTCAAGGAATGCCGACCAGCCGCACGTCCTGTATTAAAATTAGAGTGCCGCAGAAATCGACTACAGTGGGCAACAGAACACAAAAATTTGGCAATAACGTCATTGGTGTTCTGTTCTCTTTTCAAACGAGTCCCAATCTTGTTTTGACTTCCATAATGACAGAAAACTTGTTTGGATTGCAATTGCAAATGGAGAAAAATGTGCTGACTGTGTCATTTCTAAGCAATACAGAGTAAATGGAGGTATGGTGATGATTTGGGCAGGCATAAGTATTGACTGCAAAACTCATCTGCACATTATTGAAGGCAACCTGACAGGTTTAAAATACCTAAATGATATTCTTCATCCTATAATTAGACTTTTGTATGTACTCTGGGGGAGGATTTCATCTTAATTGTCGATAGTGCTCGACCTCATAGAGTCCGAATCGTAAACGAGTACATGGAAAGTGAAACAACTTAGCATATGGACCTGTCAAATCGTTTTCTAGACCTGAAGTTAATTGAACATGCCTGGAACATTCTTATGCAGTGCATTTAAGTTCGTCTTACACTTCCTCAAAATCGACGGGAGCTACAGACAGCGTGACAGGAGGAATTGCAACAAATCCCTCAGGCTAGCCTTGGACGGCTGATGGGCAGCATGGGTCTGCGCTGCAAGGCATCGCAGGGAGGTCATAGAACACATAGCACAGCATAACTTCAGAGTAATACGTAAACTTCATGAATGTAACACAATGACGTCATCTACAGCATTAGCTATTCCGTAACTACACAAACCATCTAACAAGATTGTTTTCAGTTGACTATGAATTATTGCAATAGGATTATTCATGCCATTGTTCTGACCCCACAACGCCCCAAATATCGGCTTCAAAGATTTCCGATCAATTATTATAGAGTATGACCAGAGTATCAGCACTGAAAATTCTGGATGAGCTATTAATTAATCCATAATGTTTTTCGGAAAACGTTTTATAAATTTAAAAGTGCTATGGCTTCGTAATGAACGTAAGACAGAAAACTGCCTCAAGGACGTTATAAAAATGGTGGTGGTAGTGTGAAGATATGGAAAATGGTATCGCATAAAAGTAAGACTAATATGGTTCGTATTCAAAGGACTTTGATAGAAAAAGGTACTCTTACGATTTTCTACCTGCACATGCCTAATCAATTTTACCCCATTCTAGAGTCGTAGTTTAATTTGACAATACATAGTAACATATGGATCGTTTGACACTCCCATTCTTGCAAAGCAACAACAACCTGTTTCTGCCATAGTCATCTAAAAGGCCAGATTTAACCCCAATTGAGCAGAAATGGACGGGCTGGATAGGCATGATTTATCAAAGATAATCGCATCCTCAGACTCTGCTACAACTGTCCAAAGTTTTACATTTGGAGTGGGAGAGCATTCCTATGCAGTTTTTATTACACACACTTGCTTCCATAAGATGCTGTTTTTGGCTATCATTTGTGTCTGTGGGGGGCATACCAGATATTGATCTTTAATTAGCTTAAACTGTCTAGGATTTTAAAACCCTTTTTTAATAATGACATTCAGACAGTATTTCTATTGTAAACCGCATTTCTGTATTATCAATACATCATTTTACTAAATAACCTCTATGTTCAATGTGTCACTAAAATTCTGAAGAGTATAATATGTATAAGCAAAAGGGAATGCAATGTAAAGGCTGCATAGGGACTCTTTAGTTTTCTGTGGAAGCTTTTTTTCTGGAACATATGTGGCAGTTAGCCAATATGAATTACAAAAAACATTTTTTTTTGTTTCTGAAGACTCCGGTGGATTGTGAAAACAAATAAAGTAACGTTCACGTAATGAACACATATATATCATTTTTGAAACTTTTTAAAGATAACTAAATGAAGCTTTTTAATTTCTTTACAAAAAAACTTAATGAAAGCAGATTTTTTTTTTTAAATTCTCTTTGTATACGTATACTTTCCATCGTCAAACGGACTTTATTTGATTGGATCTTGTATTTTATGAGTATTTATCACAAAAACTAAAGTGTTCCAACGCAAGTGTCGCCTCTTTTAGTTTCAGTAAAGATGTAAATAAATCTAAAAGACGTCATCGGCTATTTATTTCCTACTACACATTGCAGTAAGTTCATGCAACAAATAAAAAGTTCCAGATAAAGACTACGTTAGAATCTGGTTATCAAATAGAAATTCAAGACCTCACTACTCAAAGCTAAAACGGATACACGTACATAATTAGTAAAGTTTTAAATCCTTTAATTATTATAAATTATTAAATGTGTACATGGTTTCAAACAATCCTTCAAAAGAGACATCAGTCTGTCCTAACAACAATTGTAAATAATTCAACACCATCCATATTAGAATACTTTCCCAATGTATTTTCATAGTACATGTGTATTTGAAACTATTTCAAAAATAAGGTCAAAGGTCAAGTTCAAGTATAACTAGTTCGGTTTTCATAGTGAAATACAAAATCCATAGTGCCAACATCTAAATAAGCAAAATATAAAATTCACAGACGAATGAACAGAAGCCGCGTAAAGTCGCCTTGCTCTTCAGGCGACATAACAAAATAGACAACAAAATCTTCCTTCTTTTAAAGTGTCAATTTATGTAAGTGCACATGAGAAATTACTTGAAAAGTTTCCTTTTACCTCCTTGTACAGTTTTTGTTATATTTTTCATTTAGTTAAAACCCGGGAACAAGACTGAAAGGTAATGTCGTAGATATAATCATATTTACAGAAAACTTTTATTACATTTAACTTTTAAGACATTTTTTATCTGGCAGAAGATAATTTCAAGTTAACAAAGTTGAAGAAAACTAACGTTTCTTGATATCAAAGACTAAGCACACAAATAACAATTTACGCAAATCTTTGAAATATAAAAAAAAAAAATAATATTTACAATATAAATTATCCATATGAAATGAATTTACATTTGAATAATTGAATTATATTTGTATCACGTCGTTTAATGGGGTAAAAGATGATTTAATCCATTTTGTATAACTTAAGTTGCCGACGACACAATGCGTTACGTCAAAAACGTCTAACTCCGCTTTTAGTAATTTGACTCTTCTGGAAAAAAAAAATCATTTTCAGGTATACCCCCAACAAGCCGAATTCTAAAGTGACCGTAATGATCAATTCGTAGCCTGTGTTCAAACAAATTTATCACATTCAATGTTTAATTTTTACCTTTTTTAAATATAAAATTTGATACTAAAATTAAAACTGCATTCTGTTTTCCATGATACAGTATTTGTAAAACATATTTAATTTGATGATCCTTAACTTTTTTTGTCCTGTATATATTTCTATACATGAAATTAATGTATAATGTTATCTATACATGGACTTTAGTATTTAATACAATGTATTTTGTTAGAAATATTGTTTGAAAAAAAATGCTTAAAGCTATTGATTATATGTTATATTCTTGATTTTTTTGTAGATTAATAAAACTTCCGAAGTTTAGGATTTCACCTGAACAGCAGCATAATATACCGGTATTGTCATACAGTTCAAGAATATTCTGGGGTAATAAATTTTCTAATAGAGCATACAGCGGATAATTTTCACAAACGTTATATTCTTTCAATATTTTTTTTCAAATTTGTTGTTGTCATCACTACTCGTCAGACAAAATTAAATTTATCATCAAACATCTCAAAGATACATGTAAAACATTAAATGTTTCTCAATGACAGAGCACCCGATCTTTGGATACGTCCCCATGATCAGAGACACACGGAAGTGGATTTTCAGAGAGATAAAAAATCACTATCATCTTTTCAAAAACGATATTCATGGATATATTACGTAGATTTGTGTCAAATCTGCAGCCTAGAAAACCTTTACAACGCACAAACTCTCTGGACAATTTTCCCGAAGAGGAAATAGTTCATCGTTACAAGACTTATAAACGACCGCATTCATTAGACGAGAGTCCCATTCACGGTACAAATCTCAGAAAAGATGAAAGCGATTTCAGGCAGCAGAGAAGTGACTGGAAAAGGGGGATTTTAGAGAATGTTACAAAAATAATTCGACAAGGTATTCGTGAAGGAGATGGAATTAAAATAGAAAAATCTTTGTTAGATGCGACTGCAGAGGAAATGAGATGTATTTGTAAGAAATTCTGCACAGGGAATCCTGAGAAATGTTTGGCTAGCAGTGTCATTATAGATAAATTGAAAAGTACAGTTTTAAAAAGTATCGAAAATAAAAGTGATATTATGCATATATGGGTAGGTCGACAAAACCAAACATCCCGAGGAATTGATACAGTAGTACTCGTGACAAGAACTTCAAAATCATTCAACCTAGGCGATGAAATATAGGGACTTAAAATAATTGTGCGATTATTTGACACCTGTAGCGATGAAGCATCATCAGTGTTGATTCATGATATAAATGATTCTATCGGCTTTTTAAGTGTCAAACTTACAGATTTTGAATTAAGTTCCCTTTTTAGCAAACATAGCAATATAACATTGATAAATACATCTAATGTATGTTCCATTGGTTACAACAGTAACGCAAGAATAGAAATGATTCCTTCGATAGTTATCCATTGCCACATCAAAGGAGTGATACCAATTGGAGAGGATGCTTTTCCAAGGAGAATCGGTGGTCATCGAGTAGACGTCCGTGAAGCTGTGTGTAATTTTGCGGTAAATCCGGCTCGAATAAGTGAAAGGGTTGGAACCGAAGGCACTGTAAGGACTGGGACTCTTGGTGGTTTTGTAACATTGCAAAATCCTGAGAAACAAGCCTTCCTTACGTGTGCACATGTCGTTATACCAGTTGATGTGCTGAAGAATGGTGAAACCTATGAGTATGCAAGGAGAAGAGAGATTAATGTTGAAGATAGAACCGGGATGCAGTTTGGAATAGTTCATGAAGCTGAATTTAAACATGGACAAGCAAGCGAAGTTAGCATAGATGCTGCTTTAGTTGAAATTACTGATCAATATCGATATCCGTGTGATGGAAACTTTGCACCAGTGTTCACTTCCGAACAAATAATGGAGACAGGCAAGTGCTGTAAATATCCAATAAATTATCATAGAAATTCAGTTACACATTACAAAATTATTTAATTACAAAACATATTTATTAATGTGATCAGAATACATTTTAAAATTTATTTGATATAAAACAACTTACGGCGTCACAATAAATATGAGAAATCATATAAAAAATTAAATGTATATATATCATGTAAAGATGTAAATGTATATTGACATATGTATGTTTAGTCACCCATGGTTTGTGATTGTACATATTTTTTATCCAAAATATTTGCCCCCCCCCCCCCCCCCCCCCCCCCCCCCCACACACACACACTAACTAAACGCATCAATTTTTTTTTCATAGGGTTTTCTGAAAATAATATGCCACAGTTTGAAAATGGGGAAATGGAACAAATCAAGAAATTTAATTTTCGAAAACCAGTGTTAAAAATTGGAGCCAAAAGTGGATTAACAATTGGTTATCTGAAAATCGGAAGGAGTAGTGCAAGGATACATGATTATGAAGTAGAAGTAGGGAACAATTTTTCTACAACGCTTTACCAGCAAATGGAAGTTATTCCACAATTCGATCTTTCTCAAACGTCAGATTCAAGAGAACCGTTTTTAGATTACGGAGATTCTGGGTCGTTTGTTTATTTTATATCACAAGAAAACCCAGTAGTCCTCAAATGTATAGGATTAGCCGTCGCGAAAACGTCCCATGGAACTTGTTTGATGACACCCATAGACAAAGTGTTTGAAGCACTTGAATTCCCAATGAACTGCTTGTCAAAATTCATTAAGAAAGAGAACCAAGGAGAAAGGGTTTCCGATTTGTCAGCTAAACTTGATTACATTTTAAAGAAAATGGCGACAAAATACGACACCCAAAAGATTGAAGAGGAAATAAGCAACATCAAGGAGAGATTTTCTGCTACAGAGTCTAATGTGAAGATACTTTTAGAGAGAAATGAGGAGGAAACAACTCCTAAGGAAAAGTGAGCTTGTGAATATAATTTTGTAAACACATATAGTTCAATGCAATATAATTGCGTGTATTTTTGAAACCGATGATCTTTTGCCATCATATGTGTGAATCTTCTAAGTGTGATACATCTGTCATGTACCTAACATATTACATTTCGTTTAACTTAACCATACAAATTTACATAAGCCCCAGCTTCCTTTTGATATAAAGTTTTGAAAACATTCTTATTTTTCTCCAAAATTATTTGTTCAACAATCATGCATAAAAGTACACGCAACAACCCAGTTTCAATAAAGAATTAAAACAACTTTAAGATATTCATTTTTAGAATTATTATCCCCTTACAATGAAGTTGAGGATATTCATTTTTATAATTAATATCCCCTCATAACGGAGTTGGAAATATTCATATTAAAGTAATATTCAATTCTAAACATGTTTACCAGTTAATGACTAAGTATGAGGGCACCACATGCTTTATAGGACCTGTAAGTAGAAATATACAAGGCCAAAATGCATT
The DNA here is from genome assembly GCA_003671525.1 of Saccostrea glomerata. NCBI lineage: Eukaryota > Metazoa > Mollusca > Bivalvia > Ostreida > Ostreidae > Saccostrea > Saccostrea glomerata. Next base: position 251,846 of record PRKT01000410.1, read on the forward strand.
ATTTATACTCCTATAAATCCAATAATGGTCCAAAAAATCAGGTCCAGCCAATCATATGTTAACCGAATCCTAGTTTATGACTGTTTTGATATACGATTAATTTCAGGTAAAACACTTAAATGAAAATAATATTATTAATTACTTTATATGGTACATTTTGCCTGGTACATTAAGAATAAAGCAATAGCAGAGAATGTAAAAATCAATAATAGGATAATTATATTACAAAATTATTTATCACAAAACATATTATTCCAGTGTCTGTGTGATTTTAAAAAGTATGTTACAACAACTTTTGTGGTTCTAAACCTCGGCTGTTTCCGTGTGGCCGATTTCAAACGAGGGTAAATTACTAATAAAGTAACGGTGACGCTGTGGTCTGCCAATCTTATGTTGGATTGGTAGACCGGTCAATGAGGCAATAAAAAAAATCTTTTGTTGGACTTTTTTTGTAAACTATATTTAGAAAGATATTTGTAAATATACACTTAACAAAACTTCTAAGTGTCACTCTAATAAATGTATTTATTTTAAAACTACTTTATAGAATGGTATGACATTTTCAAATTATTACAACAAATGAGTCTTCTCAACAATAGTTGAACAAAAATCAAATGTCAGCGTTATTAAGATCTCATCCAATAGACCCGTAATTTGCACTTCATAGTGCCGAGCGCATAAACAAGGAACAGTCACACCCCATGTTTAATCAATCGCAGACGTAATTCAAACACACGGCCTCTAAAAAGATCACATTACCGATTATGCTACCGTGACTTAACATTCAATATAAATAGATAAGTTTTGTTCACTTTCAAGTAAGGTTTCTATTCTTCAAATGGGTCGCAATCAAAACAAAATATTAAAAAATCATCCTGTTTCATTCTTATTATTTAAATTTCACGGTATTAAAATATATCGACTCCCTCCTACTTATTCAATGTCAAAATATTACACAACTTTATTCTGGAGCTAACCTGTTTAACGATATATAGACATAAGTCAAAAGTTTATATTGTGGAGGAAAATTAATACATAGCCAATGAAGATCAGCTAGAATAGGAATAATGTACTTCAGAAAGAATTGTAACAAAGTAAAACGAGAATTGCAAAACAATTGAATTTACAATACTTGTGGATTCTTCCATTTTATATTTTTATTATCCCCTCGCAACGGAATGTTAGGAGAAAATAACGCGATTATGCATGTGTGTTAGTATGTGTGTAGTTTAATATGGTCTGTTAGTAACAGAAGTGACACAATTTGGATCGAGACCGATGTCTAATGCTGCCTCGATTTATAGATATGCTCTTCGCGGAAGGATGCTCCGCTTTGCTGTACTCTTATTGTTCTTGAAAAAAAAAATCCATAAGCTAATCAGAAGAGCTCTTAATTTGATTTGTAATTAATGATAAGTAATCATGTAGTATCGTTAAAACATAGTTTTTTTCTTGAAATACTTACCGCAGAAAGCACGCAATTTTCTTATAACCAGGTATGTGCTACGTGCTCATTACTCAATCATCATGTTTTTACAGTAAAAGTTTTTTTGTGAACTCAGTTATAATAAAATATATGGTATTAGGAAGTTTCTTTGGGAATGTCGACACTTCCCTTTGATTCTTATAACTAAAGCTTATATTGTGAAATCATTTTCGAGGGATCAAATTGTCGTGGTTTAAGGAAAAAATAAAGGTTTATGGGTTTAATTTCGTGGATGAAAAATTGTTGAGTAGTTCCATCTGTGAAAATTATATTTCGTGGTGGATATAAATTCGTGGGTCTCTCCGTGCCTCGAAAACCACAAAAATTAAACGAGAATTAATGACTTTACAGTAGAATCTCCGTTATTAAGAAATAAATTCAATTAATGTCCCAGTGACGTTTTTTATATCTGAGTTTTAGTGCAAGTCATGTTTATTCACTAATCTATTTAACATAGGAAGAAAAATAATTTTGTTTGATACATTTCGGCATATTAATTATAACATTTGTTGTTTCATCAATCATTTCTAATAAATCGGGTTTTATTCTTCAGTTTTGGAAAACCAGTTTTAAACTCTAAGCCAAAATTGGATTATTAGCTGGCTCTCTTAAAATTAGAAGGAGTTGTGAAAGAATATATGATTACCACGTCGACGTACAGATTGCGAACAATTCACATACTAACAGAAGAAACGATTTCTACCTAAGATCTGATATTATATTTTTAGCAGAGAAGCAATTTTAACAATTTTAAAACGGTAACTGAAGAAGCTTTTACAAATAATCGCAATTAATTTTTTACGATATTCAATTTTAGCGATGTCAGCACCCTTGCTAATAATGCCTAAATTAATTCCTCACTACAACTTCTGCTTACACGGTAGTTAAGATTTCATTATTCGAATTCAATTTGATATGATTTAATTAAATTAGATGTAATTAATAAATTATTACTTAAATACCTAATAATTTTTTACAAAAGACGTAATAGTAGTATTGGTATTGTCTAATATTGTATCAGGAGCACAATGTCAGGTTAGTAGTTTCATTAGGAACATACACAACATACCTTTCCTATTGATAGTTTTTCGAGATATTCCACTCTAGATCACTGGCAAGTGGTGGCGTCTCCATATGAGTATAAAATTCTCGAGAGGGACGTTAAACAATATACAATCAATCAATTATTCAAGATATTCCTTAATTAAGAGTGTAGGTCCATCAGATGTCCATTGCAAAAGCTCAGCATGTATTACCAGGCTTTTTTGAAAGACACACATTAATGAACGTTCTTGGATGATTCTAAGAAACAGATAAAATATATGTTTCATTTATCAAAAATTATTTTCAAGAAGTGTACAATACCATATAAAGACATTAAAAAGCACATAGTTCCTTAGAGAATTGGAACTCTTCAACTCCATGGAAAAAGACAAAAAAGTTCAAACTACGTTGCGTATGTCCTTACATGAATCTTATTAAGGTTTTACTTATGAGTTTGTGAATTATGCGCTTTAATTTGAAAGATAATTGACAGTTCATCGAGGAATAAAGGGAAAATTAAATGTGTATATCAATGAAATTCCATAATTAAAGTAATTTTTCAAAGACGAAACGTTAAGTTGCTTAAGGTAATTCGGCATCATAATCCGTGCGCCGTGAAACAAAACAACACATGACATAAAATCTCTTATAATTATAAGCACCCTTTTCTCATGGGCACAATCATATATATATATATATATATATATATATATATATATATATATATATATATATATATATATATATATGATTGTGCCCATGAGAAAAGGGTGCTTATGACAATTTTTATACATTTTGACTTTTTTGCGGAAATTGATACTCCATCTATAAGTCCAATTTTTATTCGTTCAAAGGAATGATACATTAAATATTCCGCAACATAACGTCATGACGTTATCAGTATAACGTCATGACGTTATTGACGTAACTTCAATAAAGACCACATAAAGAAACACCACGTTCTAAAGCGAATTATGAACAGTAATCAGTAAAGATATTTTGATATTTGAAAGGAAACTTTGAAAGCTAATTTAAAATCAAATTTGTTTTTACAGGAGATGAAGCAAGAATTATTTATGGATTATGTCTGGTCATGTAAATCTGATTTGTAGATAAGGTTCAACAGAACAAGTACATGTAGTAAACATGCATATAATTGTGTTATGATTATAAAGGATACATAATTAATAACTTCAAATTTAAATGGTGTGAAACATAAAAAAGGTATCATTCAGACAGTGTTATTCATTATACAATGCAACTTTACTCCTCATGTGGACGAGGACACAGTTCATTCTGATGCAGGGGTCTAACATACGGACGGACGTTTTGGAACAAGTATGCCTGTCTATCTCCTGAGAGCCAAGGTGGAGTTAAAATTCTCGGCCTGTCATGCAAACGTGTGATCGGGTGCTTCATAATTGATACCCTTTGTTTCCACAGATTCAGCAGTCTCTTTAACGAATACAAATCCTGGCTCCAGCTCCTAATATGTAAAAAAAAAAAAAATAAAATTCATACATTGTTTGATATTTCGATCATTTTACCGGATTATTAATTTTTTGGTTATTTTCAATTAAAGGAAAAAAATAGATAATTTCTTTTTATTCTATTCATAAATATTTTTTTAATCCTAGAAGTAATTCTCATTCATGTTTTTTTTAAAAATAAAACTGGCATTAATTGACCCTGTGATTATAGATTTGGCTTATTTACATGTTATGTCTGCTTCCCATTCAGGTATGTTTACTTTTATGATAAAATATGTTCAAATCAAACCAACACTAAAAGCCAATTTAAAAAAAATAAATAAAACAAGTAGCTAGACAGACAGAAACTCCTTCGTGAGCCCCTAGGAATCGATCGCTGATGTAAGAGTTATCTCTCTTATTTTCAGTACATGTAACCTAGGTCTAGCATCCTTTGAGTGTTGTACTGTACTCATTCAACACTGTGTCTTTTGGCTTATTTATTTTGAATATGTGTCTAAGAAATATACTTGTACAAGTATTTATCAGATAAAACAAAGCGCAATTAGGCCTAGGCTAATTCTCTCCTGTAACCGAAAACCCCGATGAAAAGTACGCAGGCCTAATGTCAATCTCTACCCAGAGTTGTCGTTCGCTTCGCTACAACACGAACGATAAGTGGAACGATAACTCTGGGTATAAGTGGAACGATAACTCTGGGTATAAGTGGAACGATAACTCTGGGTATAAGTGGAACGATAACTCTGGGTAGAGATTGGCCTAATGTAGCATATCTGCTGGCCGCTAGGGGGAGATAAAGAACGATAACCCTTAGTTCTGAATTGTTGATAGTGCTCCTGAATAGACAAACAAAACATCAGATAGTGAGTTCTACTTGGAATACTTCCCTGGCGTATGACATTGTCCGAACAAGGTAAATATAATTTTTGTAGGTTCATAGAAAGCATTTCTTGCTCAGTTTTTATCTGTTACAACTTGAAATGTTAACAAAAATCATTCTAAACTCACGTGTTATGAATTTGTCAACTAAAAAAAATTATTTACAAAGGTATTTCTGCCTAACCTATGCCAACCCATCAATTAAAAAGTGCAAAATATGTTTAGATATTTTTGTGCAAAATAACAGTTTGAACAAAGGCAGCACATTTTGGTGACCATTTTTTAAGTATATTGACCGTGGTGCGGTCCTACTAAACCGAGTACGCTAGTACGATAGAGTACGTTAGAGTAGGCTAGTAAAATGTTATAATTTAATGCAATTAAACTGCTTTTTGTATGTTTTTCTACATTATTTTAACATAATAAACATATATTTTAAATAAAATGTTTATGTGTCCTTTATTTTAGAAGTTATTTTAATTTTTTAATTTCAGGTTACGGTTTATCATTTTATTCAGATCCCGATCTAATTTAACCTCGAATGTTGCATTGTTAATGTGAAAAATATTGAATTTTACGTAATGTAATCATTTTAAATTTTAATAAATAAAATTTAGTTAAAGTTTATAAGTCTGAAACAAAATAGTAACCGAGATCGAGGTGTTGATAACATTTTAATGCATTGAAATATGAATGTTGCTTTCTTGTCAAACTATCGCTAAAATTACAAATATTCGGTACAAGTGTTGCAATATTTTTTTATAATACTGTTTAATCAAGTTGTATATACATGAATAAACAGTCTAATTATATTAAAATACACAATTTTTCTAGCATACTCTAAAGTACTCTATCGTACTCTAGCGAACTCTGTTTAGTAGTACCCGAAGTGGTGATGTTTAGTCGTTTTATTACCTCCCTGTTGTTTATAGTTTTGTTCTACGTACGTCATATATTTTCATAGTAGGCATGTTCTATGTTGTTTCATTAAGTAAAATTATGACAACATTTGCTTATGAATGATACTAATATAGTGAATATGTTGAATTTAAATGCATTCCACTTTTTTTCATTTTCTGTGTTACTCTACACCTACAAGGAAACGGGTTATAGATAGGAGTTTTCCTTCCTAACTCACAATTTATCTTTCCCTTGGGACACACATCGCTGTCTGAGGTAGGCTCTACCTATTACTTGATTTTATGAAATCTAGAAGGTTTTTAGGCAAATTTTATTTTGAATATACCATTGTATGAAGATAGAATAAAGAAAAATGACATTTGACCTTATAATGTTGTTTTTTTTTTTTTAGGAAGAATTGCTACCTAATGCAAAAATAAACGTCTGCTTTTACACAGTTTCTTCAAATTTATCCTGAATTTGTTTTAAAACATGGCTACACAGATGATATAAATTATTTCTGAGTGTGCTTTGTCTTGTTTACCTCAAATTGTTCTATGGTTAGGCTGGTAAAAACTTCGTCAGTATGTTGACAGCAGTTGCATCATCGCATCTGTTTATATGTTGCCATGTATGAGATACATGTTAAACGGTCCCGGTATTATATTCCGAAAATACTCAGTAAAGAAAAATAATTTACAAAAAAAAAAAAATACATTCGATTTTATTGATGGACATTTACACCTAGCGTTATTGGTTTAATTCGATTATGAAGCGTGTAATTTTACAACATAAAAAAGCACGTGTTGTGCTAAACTGCGGTGGAAATGATGCCGGTGAATTTATAACGTCATAACTTTGTGACGTTATTTCTCTGTTCTCTGAAAATTGTCATAAGCACCCTTTTCTAATGGGCGCAATAAAACCTATAAAACAAATTCCAAGACAATACTAAAAGTATAGGTATCAAAGTTTACACCTGTATATATATATATATATATATATATATATATATATATATATATATATATATATATATATATA
>PRKT01000410.1:268903-280541 GCA_003671525.1 Saccostrea glomerata
GGGGGGGGGGGGGGGGGGGGTGTTGGATGTATTAAAATCCACAATTGGTTGATGAAACATTGACTTCTTGATAAAAAAAAAAAGTATTGTAGAAAAGTTGAAAAAGATTCACTTAACCAAACTTTCAAAACTTTTTACAAATCACTTAAAATTTGAAGTGTATACATTTACCAACTAATTTTTTTTAAGTGAACAGAGATAATGAAAACTCAATTTTTCCTTTGTATCATTTTTCAGACATTGATTTCTTTAAACTATTATGTACGATGACCGGTATGAGCCGGATAAAATTAAAACCACGAGAAATGCTCGATTTGTCGGCAGTTTTTAGTATTATCTATTCTTTTATATCCTCAATAAACCAGGTAAACAGAAGTTTTGTTATTTGATTTCTCATTATCCTAGATTAAGATACGGTGGGGCCTACATGTAGATATATGTATATGGATAAAAACGAAAATTTAAATATTTTCTTTTCTCTCGTGATCCTCTCAAGCGTGTTTGAACTAGGCAAATTAAATCTAGATTGATTGACTATATAAAGCTGGACTGTCAATTGACAGGCAGCATACACAGCGTAGTCTTGTAGCACTAGGTTTTATATTTAAACAAATTGTTAAAACAACTATTGAGGTTCAAATAAAATACGGGTCGCAGTTATCAATTTGTAAAGATATTATACTCTTATGTGGAGTGGACAGGTTTGAAAACCCCTTTAATATTGTTTATATACGACTTTCTTCTCCCGGTTCCTACCTCGACGAAGTCGAGATGACTTATACTATACCCCAGGCGTTAAAGTCAGTCTTATCTTCGGCGTCCCTATTGAAGTTTTAGGAGCAGATCCATTGCTAAATAACTATACCCCTACCTGGACCAAACTCGCATGGATGATGCATCTATGTTTAGACACTATGAGTCTTCTTTCGGATGGTGGATTTGACCTATATCTTCCAGATAAGTGACCAGGAGAATTTTTATAGCAGACCCATTCTTTATTAACTATAAGACCTTTCTGAACCAAACTTGCACGAGCGATGCATTTAGGGATGGGCACATACAGAATGCTTTAGATGTTGGGCCTGACCTATAATATCCAGGTGAGTAACCGAGTAAAGGAAGAAGACGACGTTTTAGCCATACTTTAACCAAAATAAGGTACAGTAAAACTCGTTTATAACGAAGTCACTTGGACCTATGAAATTATTTCGCTATATCCGTAATTCGTTATAACCGTATAAGAAATTCATTAAACTTATATAGCTGGAGATCCAAGATGACTTCGCTATATTCGTAAATTCGCTATATCCGTGTTCGTACTAAACGAGTTTTGCTGTAGTATGACTTGTGTATCTACCGATAGAGACTTCCAGATCAGCTTTGGATGATGAGTCTGACAAACGTTTTCCTAATGAGTGACCAGGATAAAGTTGTTGAACTACTTCTTAAATTTTATGGCTTGTTATTATTAATCTTGCTTAGATGATCAACATTAGGATGGATGGACACTTCCAGACTTGCTTAATATATGTTTGAACTCATAGACACGTTTCCTGATAAGTGAGAAGGTTAAATAATGGAAGAAGCAGGTCTATTCTCAAGCAACTATAAGTCCTAATGAAACCAAACGTGCATGAATATTGATTTCGGGATGCACTCACTTATCAGAACAAAGAATGATGTTATATTTGCCTTACTCATAGTTAACATTTGTCGAGATTAGTTTGGCAATCTTTGACTTTGTTTTATTAAAAATAGTAGTGTCATTTTTTTTATAGACGGAAATCACAGCTTTATACATAACGGACTACTTAAATTTATCTGGAAGCAATGGAGGGATTTATAAGTCGTAGATTACTTGAGGTATTTTTTATTTCAAAATAAATTCAAAGTTATCATTTTACTAGGATCTATAAGAACTAAATAAATAATTGCAGATCTGCAGCTCGCTGGTTTAAAAAGAATTAGGATCGTTGAGGGTAGTCCATCTATTTTTTTTCAGACCAACGAGCTACAGGTCTGCAGCTATTGAGGAAATTGAAGTAAATGTCCATATTTTAATATCAGAATTATAAATGAATACCAAAATATTCTCAGTTTATACACATAAATGAATGAATGATACTTGTTTTTATTCATAGTTTTTAATTTTGTTTTGGTTTCACAGGGTTCTATGTCATCTATTGCATCTTCACCTGACAGTGCTTATTGGGATGACCCAGTTTCTTCATTTTCTGGTAATGTTTGCATGCTATTACTTTCTACGTAATGTAGAGATTTAATAGAAAATGGGGAAAATACATTTTGTTGATCTTGACACAACATTTACTCATTACAACGTACGGGTATATTACAGACTGTCAAAGCGAACATAGTTGATTGCGGACCGCTCGGCTTCGCCGAATTATTTAAAAGAATTATCAACTCCATAATTTTTTCTGTAGACATTCAGTTCTTAATTTAGTATCAATCCTACTTAATACTACTATTTTTTTTTACTTTTGACAAATCAACTGAGAAACGTTTACGTTCATCTTTAGAATGCGTCGATATTTTATTCAATATGTTAAAGTAAACATACATTGAAGAAAATTTTGTTTTGTCTTCTGATGTTTTAGAAAAAGACAGACATAGGACTTTCAAACGGAATGATAGTAGCCAAGTAATGAAAATCAGAAGGTTGAAAAATCTGGAGAAAATTGCCGAATCAGATATGCAGAATGCACTTTCCGAGTTCAAGTCTAGAAAAGGATTTTCTCGCATGCATTCATTGGATATTATATACGACAAGTATATATATGACATTAAACAAGTCAAATCTCCTGCCCAAGCATTAAATCGATCGCATTCAATGACAAATATCAGAGTTCTTTTTGAAAATGACAAAATGAAGGTTGGAGACCCTTGTCAAAAGTATACGCAGGACTTTTTAGGAGACAGGACTTCAGATTCTGTTGAATATCTTAACAAAGTTATGCGACAAGGAAACAAAATTAAAAGCAGATGGTTAATAGAATCTGCTCTTTTCTTTGCATCAGATGAAAATATGCGACAAATTTGTGAGACATTTTGTATCGAGAAACCAGACATCTCTTTGATTAGCCATACAATTGTAGAAAGAATAAAAGAAAATTTTTTGAAGCAAATGAAGACTAAATTACATAACATTTTGCGTATATGGGTTGGTCGACAACGCAAAGAGCATTATGGGATCGATACCATAGTTGTTGTCATAAATCCACCAAAACCATCTTACCTAAACTATACCTTTTGGGGTCTTCATTTACTTGTACGTTGTGCTAATGAGTGTAGCAATGAAGCATCGAGTCTGTTGGTTCATGATGTGTACGATTCAGCCAGCACTTTGAGTGTTCAAATTAAAGACATTGACATTAATACTCTCTTTAGTAAACACAGCAATATTTCGTTGATAAATACATCAAGCGTATGTTCAATTGGCTATTCAAGTCATGCTCTTAATAATAGATCTAGAATAGAAAGAACCCCTTCGATAGTCATTTATTGTCATGTAAAAGGTGTGACCCCAATCGGCGAAGAGGCATTTCCAACTGCACTTGATGGTCATCGAATAGACGTCCGCGAAGCCGTTTGTACCTTTGCAGTCAATCCAGTTCAAATGAGTCAAGAAATAAAAGCAGAAAATTTGATGAACATGACAAAATCTGGCACATTAGGTGGTTTTGTTACCCTTCAAAACCCTGAGAGGCAGTGCTTCCTGACATGTGCGCATGTTGTTTTACCCACAGCTGAACTGACAAAAGAGAAATTAGGCAAATATGCACGGAAAAAAGAAATAAAAGTTGCTGATAAACAAAATATAAGAATAGGCAGTGTAGAGAACGTTGAATTCAAACACGGAACAGCACTTGAAGTCAGCATAGATGTAGCTCTGATTGAAATAACTGAGCAAGATCGGAAACCTTGCAATGGAGAATTTGCAAAGGTCTACACCACTGAGCAATTCAGCGGAGCAGGTATGCATATATACTTATGATTGTATAATATATGATCTCCGATCGCGAGTGATATTCCTTCAATAAATAACAAGTATGTGTGGTATATCATTATACTTCTATTTGCATTACAGGGTTTTCTAAAGAGAACATGCCAAATTTCGTAAATGGGGAGGTGGAGCAAATTAAAATGTATAATTTTCGAAAACCAGTCCTAAAGATTGGTGCAAAAACTGGAATAACGTTGGGGTCTTTAAAAATTGGACGAAGTTGTGCCCGAATTTTTGATTTTCCAGACGTAGTGATAGAGGACAAATTTTCCATAACACTTTGCAAACAAATGGAAGTTCTTCCACAAATTGATCCTTCTTTAGCATCTGATTCAAGAGAACCATTTCTAGACATTGGTGACTCTGGGTCATTTGTCTTTTTGATTTCACATGACAATCCCCTGGTTCTAAGATGCATTGGATTAGCTGTCGCTAAAACATCATACGGGTCCTGTATAATGACGCCTATAGCCAAAGTCTTCGATGCTCTTCATCTTCCACATGACTGTTTAACGAAATTCACAGAGAATTTAGCTCAGAGTGAAATGCATCAAAGTAGTTTAAAAGAAATATATACCATATTAAGCGATGTATCTAGTAAAATGGCAACCAAAGACGACATCAAAAATATAAACGAAGAAATGAAGAAAATAAATAAAAGGTTGTCAACTACAGAATCTGAAATGCATATGTTAAAAGAAACTCATATATAATGCAATATAAGGTTTATATTGCTAATCATTTAATGTATGAGTCTACAGATGCTGGAATATATTTTATGTTGACTTTTATATACATGTATGTGTGGAGTCACTGACGATAAAAAATAGCAAAGTAATTAAATATACCAGGTATGCACACACTCTTGCCCCCTATCTTCCAGAACTGTTACATTGCATACACCTGTATATTCATATGATGTCATGTTTTAGATTTCATTTATGTGAAAAATTATTTGGTATTTTTTATTTTTATTTTGAAATAAAAAAATTAAGTTCAATCTTTCTCCTAATAATTCTAAATAAAAAGAGTTTTATTGTTAGTAACAATTAAAATTGCCAACAGAAGTTGCAAAACGCCTTAAATATAATTGACGTAATATGCATCATAGCAAATGACTTGATTTAATTTTTATACCTCAAGGAAGAATAAGTCATTGATTTGATTAAAATTTTATTCATAGATACCGATAAGCAGATTATCATCCAATTCCTCACATTCAGCAGGTGCTGTAAAGTGTTTTGGTGGTTCAATTCGGATATGTCTTTCAGAACTCCAGACAGAAAACAAATACTGACGCAGACATTCGTTCAGTGTTGCTGACAATACTATTTTTTTGTCTTTCTGAATTTCATCAATACTGAATTAAACAAGATATTCAAGTATATTGTACACGAAGAGTTAGTGATTTTTTTTTCCATATTATGATCCTCTTTAAAATCATTCGATTATTTATAAGACACTGTAATCCATTTTATATAAGAAAACCTACAAAAACCATTTCCAGGACAAAACTAAGTGTAGGTATCGGAGTCTACACCTTTTGCATTATAACATGTTCATTGTATTATTTGTATTGTCTTATCAAGATTGACGTTTTGAAATTTCTTATTTACATGTATATACATAATCAGAATTGTATCTTAATGTTTAAACATAATTTAAGATTTTAGAATACGAAACATAACATTGATTAAAACAAAAGAATAAATTATATCGATAAAGTAATGTTGAAATATAACAATGAATAATATTGGCTACTCCCCCACCACCTCCTTTGAAGATGGGAAGATGCAAAAGTATATCTTTGTACCTCATCTACATGTACCCTTTTTTAAAATTTGACTAGTAAATACATCATATGTAGTAAAATATAATATAATATAATTGATTCCCTGAACAATGCATGAATAAAATTGATATTTTTAGTAATTTTTGGCAAATATTTTCAAAATATTTTTTACTTACGTCTACTTTCGTTTCCTTTTAAAATCTGACTAGTAAATACAGCAGAAATGATATTAAGGTTTTACTTATGAATTATTGCATCATATGCTATAAATTGAAAGATAATTTACTGTTTTTGAGGATTAAAGAGAAAACTGAGGAAACGCAACGCTGCTCTAGATAATTTGGCATTATAATCCTTGCACCGTGAGATAATACAACACATAACATAATATCATTTTTTAATTTGCATATAACTTTTTGTAATTTGATACTTTTATTGATGAAACATATAATAAAGAGTTGTAATAATTTTAGAACGCAATGAGGATTATTTTCCAAGCTAGACAACTTGTCTAAGATTGTACCGTACAACCCTCGTATAAGCTGGCTTCCTTTTAAAGAGTGTATACATAAACAAATTTAAGAATGCATAATATTCTTTCTTATATTTCGATATTATTTTCATATAGTTTATTAATCAAGCGCGAAAACGAAAGTGTAAAAGTAAGTAAACAAATATTTTGAAAAAAAACTTACTTAAATACAATTTTATTTATAGTTCAAGGAGTTAATAAAATTATATGTTATCATTTCTGATGTGTTTACTAGTCAGATTAAAAAAATATGGATGAGGTACAAAAATATACTTTTGCACAACCCTCTTTTCAAAGGAGGTGGTGGGGAAGTAGCCAATAATAATTCATTCATATATTTCAACATTTCTTTATTGATATAATTAATTTTCTTGTTAATCAATATTATGTTTCATTTTTTAAAGTTTAATGTTTAAACATTGAATAACAATCCTGATTATGTATATACATTTTAAATAAGAAATTTTAAAACGTCATATATTGATAAGACAATGTATGATACAATGAACATGTAATAAATAATGCAACAGGTGTAGACTCTGACACCTACAATTTAAGTTTTGGCCCTGCAAATTTTTTGTAGGTTTTCTTAAATGGATTAGAGTTTCAGATGAATAATCGTAAAATGTTAGAAGGGGATGACAATATAGAAAAATCAATCACCCTTCGTGTACCAAAGGTTACTATATAAACATAAATACCTTATTTAAATGTCTTGATGGAATAATTGTGTTAAAAGCAGTATAGTAGTTGCAAAAACTCATTAGTGAAGGATATGGAGATAACGAACAGTATTCAATCTCAAAGTCCATAAAACAATACAAAATTGGAGCAGAGCAAACACGGACCCCCGAAACATCAGAGGTGGGATCAGGTACCATGGAGGAGTGAGCATCCCCTGCCGACCGGTCACACTCACCGTGTGCTCGATCCTAGTCATGATCAGGAAATAAAGGAAAAAATCCGTCGCCAATTCAGTGTATAATAATGGACTAACAATTGGAATGAAAAAAGTCAGTCAGCATTTGACTCACTAATAAACTGTATTTGCTGACAAGGTCATTGTATCGACCATAGAACTTACGAAATGATGATTTTAAACGAGACTGCTGATATTCTTGTTTCGTCAACTTGCTTATCAATAATTTACCTCGTTTAAGAAATTGTTCATACGCAGAGCATGCTCTTGCGTATCGAATCAACTGAGATATATATACTCCGTATGCAGGTGATGAAGGTATGTTGCAACCACTATTGAAATAACGACCACTATTGATATAATTATATCAATAGTGGTTGAGAGTGTATTTCAATAATAAACATAGTTAGTAACCATTATTGAAATACGACCACTATTGAAATAATTATATCAATAGTGGTTGAAAGTGTATTTCAATAACAAACATAGGTAATAACCACTATTGAAATACGACCACTATTGAAATAATTATTTCAATAGTGGGTGAGATTCATTTCAATAACAAACATAGGTTGCAACCACTATTGAAATAATGTTCACTTTTGAAATTAAGATTTCAATATGGATTAAATGATGGTTTTAGTTTTGAAGTTTTATCAGCAGCTATCAAAATAATTATTTAAATCACTTTTGAAATTATAATTTCAATAACTATCTAAATCTTCATTTTAGGACAGAAGATACAAATAAAATATGGATGCCTGGATTGGTATATATTTTTGGTCTGATTTTATTGATTTATTATGCAAATAATAAATTTCTAGAATATAAAGAAATTGTAAACCTTCTGTGATGTTCAAAATTTTGCCTCACTAAAACCATTCTTATTATTTTATACACTTTAATTATTAATTTATATATTTTTCAACCAAAATATATTTTTTGTGAAATTTTGGATAAAAAATTAAAAATTACGCGGTGAAACTTTTCTTTTGATATTGGCCGTATTTCAATAGCCGTTGAACCCTATGTTACGGATTTTCTCCATAACCAAATCAACCCACATATTGGATCACCCAATTTATGCCCTGCATATTTATTCTAGGACTCGTTAATTTATTTGTAGATAACATGGGAATATTACCAATCATCGTATGTCATTAATGTTTGCTTTATAATTCATTGTATGTGTTTATTTCATGAATATCGTTTACTTGTATTGTACAAACCCGAATTTCCTCCATTGATCAGCCCTATCGTAATAACAAATAGCCGTCTGGCATTGATATTCTACTAAGGTACCCAAATCCAACTTGGCATCGTTACCAAAACAATCCCCAAACAACAGATCATCCATTTTCCCGCATTTGTAATGATAAAGCCTTTACTTGATGCAAAAGTTGTTAGTGTTACCATACAAACGTCGCGCGAATACTGGCGGTACCGCTTGTTATTCGCGCGTGAACTAATTCGCTCCGTCGTATGAAAAGGTATATAAAGAAGGCACTTTAGAGTTTTTGATCAGTCTGGGACGTTGGTCAGACTCGTAAACATCTGGCCAGCTCAAAGAATCCCAACTCCCCATAATTGGGTAAAATCCAATGCCCCAGTATTGGGTAAATTTGACCCAATATCAAATCTTGGGTAACCCAATCTACCCAATTATTACATATCCTAACCCAACTTGAATCAGCTGAACGTACTATCCCATTGTTGATATTGAGGAACCCAATCAGCTGACTGTTGTGTATCCTGACCCATTATTCATAAGTATACTCTGTTTGTATTTAATTAATCATAAATCATTATTGTTATTGTTTAAATAAATTCATTTTTATAGATAAACAAATCTTGTTGATTATTTAAGGTAAATCTCAGGAATAAGAGGACTCACATAATTTTTGTAACACCCAAGATCGGGTCACGTTACACCTATAATGGTAATCATATTGAAAAGCACTCTTCCCAACTATTAAATAATTATTTCAATAGTGCTCGTATTTTAATAGTGGTTGAAATCCATGGTTATCATATTGAAATGCACTCTCACCCACCACTGAAGTAATTATTTCAAAAGTGGTCGTATTTCAATAGTGGTTTATATCTATGTTTGTTATTGAAATGCACTCTCAACCACTATTGATAAAATTATTTCAACAGTGGTCGTATTTCAATAGTGGTTATTACCCAGGTTTGTTATTGAAATGCACTCTCACCCACCATTAAAATAATTATTTCAATAGTGGTCGTATTTCAATAGTGGTTACTAGCTATGCTTGCTATTGAAATACACTTTCAACCACTATTGATATAATTATTTCAATAGTGGCCGTATTTCAATAGTGGTTACTAACTATGTTTGCTTTTGAAATGCACTTTCAACCACTATTGATATAATTATATCAATAGTGGTCGTTATTTCAATAGTGGTTGCAACAAAGGTATATTGCTGCATAAGTAAGGGAAGTTGACTATAGAAAAGTTAAAGTCATCACGTTTATCATATAGCTTTTTTGCGAGATTACCATTAGTGTCTTTTTTGAGTAAAATATCCAAGTATAAAAGAGAAGTGTCGGAATCTGTGATATCTTTTATCACAAGCTCACCAGGATATATCGTATCGACGAAGGAATGGAAATTACCATAATTTATTGACAATACGTCGTCGATATATCTAAATGTCAAGTTGAAAGCCACAGCAAGTGTTTTCTTCTTTTCATGCTTAAGATTTTGCATAAATTCTGCTTCATATGAATATAAAAATAAGTCTGCTTATTACGTAGTGCAAATTGTACCCATGGGAATTCCAATAGACTGTTGGAATACCTAGTCTCCAAAAACCACAATCAGAAATTCAAGCATCTTCTTGATGTCAACCTCAGAGTACTTATGTGTGCAATCAGAATCTGTTTTAACAAAATAATTTTGCAAATGACCAATGACGAGGTAAGTAAATTTACGAGTTCTATTTTTATTGAAGAAGCAGCTGTAAATGATATCAAAAAGCCTGGATTTTAATTTGTCGTGGGGAATTGTTGTGTATAAAGCTGAAAAGTCGTAAGTTTTTAAGATGTTGATTTTTGTAATATCTTGTAATTTCAAATTGACCAAAAGTTCTTTAGAATTTTTTAGTATCCACATCTGATTCACACCACTTCTAGAAAATATAGTTGCACAGTACTCTTGAACTTTTTCCTTCACTACTGTCAATATCTTAGTGAAGAGTAACGAAAAAGGCTTGGTTGAACATTTACTTGAACCTGCAATGTGTCTTTGTTTGTACGGATTCTTGTGAAGTTTGTTAAGATTTCTGACTCAATATGCATCATGGTAAATGACGTCATTGATTTGATTTTTATATATCAAGGTAGATAAGTCATTGATTTTATTTAAATTTTATTCATAGATACCGATAAGCAGATTATCATCCAATTCCTCACATTCAGCTGAAAGTGGTTTTGGAGGATCAAATTTGGATTTAAGTCTTTCAGGATTCCATACAGAAAACAAATACTCGCGGAGACATTCGAGTTACAGGATTTACTAATGCTTTTGGTTTTCCTGAAAATATCCTCTCCGAAACAATAATGAAGCGATCACCTTCAATGATAGACATGATGAATTTTGAGGAAAATATAAAAATATTTAAAGAAAGTAGTACAATTTCTGAAAAGGAAACTTCAATTGAATATCTAAGGAAAATTATTGAACAAGGAATCCAACGTAAAAACAAACGGTTAATAGAAATCGCTCTGTCTTTAGCATCAGACAATAATATGAAGATTATTTGTAGGGAGTTTTGCAAACAGAAACCACAGGTTTGCTTTGTAAGCCACACTATAATGAAAAAAATTAATCATAGAGTCATAACAGAATTCAGAAATAAATGTGAGATCTTAAGTTTATGGATCGGTCGAAATGTCAAAATAGCATCTGGAATTGACACAACAGTATTTTGTGACAAAAGCTCCTGAACCTTGTGTTATGAGCAACCACTTCTGGGGCCTTTATTTAAAGATTTGAATGCAGCACTGAAGCAGCACATGCTTGCTCATGATATGAATGATTTTAATGGCCCACTTGGGATTCAAATCAAAGATATTGAAATAAACAAACTCCTCGTTTGCCATAGCAACATCACTTTGATAAAAACATCTAACGTGTGTTCGATCGGCTTTCAAAGAAAAACACACCGAGTAGAGTGGGTTCCTTCAATAGTTATCTACCACGTTAAAGGTGTGATTCCAGTAGGAGAAAATGCATTTCCGACAAGAATAGGTGGTCATCACGTAGATGTCCGCGAAGCAGTCTGTGAATTTGCGGGTCAGCCAGCTTAGATTAATAAACAAATAGGAAGTAAGGGCATGAAAA
>PRKT01000410.1:289177-313895 GCA_003671525.1 Saccostrea glomerata
TGTAGATTCAAGTTTGTTCAAATCATGACCCCCGGGGCAAGGGTGGGGCCAAAATGGCCGACCCAAGTTTAACATAGGAATATATAGGAAAAATCTTTAGAAATCTTCTTCTCAAGAACCACTGGGCCAGGAAAGATGAAACTCATGTGGAATCATCCTCAGGTAGTGTAGATTCAAGTCTGTTCAAATCATGACCCCCAAGGCAAGGGTGGGGCAAAAATGGCCGACCCAAGTTTTACATAGGAATATATAGGAAATATCTTTAAAAATCCTTCTGAAGATCCACTAGGCCAGGAAAGATGAAACTCATGTGGAATCATCCTCAGGTAGTGTAGATTCAAGTTTGTTCAAATCATGACCCCCTTGGCTAGGGTGGGGCCAAAATGGCCGACCCAAGTTTTACATAGGGATATATAGGGAAACCTTTAAAAATCTTCTTTTCAAGTACTTCAAAGCTATCATTAGTGATATTTATATGGAATCATCCTCAGGTAGTGTAGATTCTAGTTTGTTCAAATGATGAACGCCTGGAGGGGGGAGTAAATTCAAGCCCGATGTGCTCAGGTGAGCGCTGTGGCCCCTGGGCCTCTTGTTATTTCACTTACATGTAATTAAAATATTTAATATATAAGTTGAATCAAAATTCATTAATAAATCATACATCAAGATTTTTTTTTGCGCATTTCATTCCTCAGTGTTTAACCGAAATGTAAATAAACGGATTAAAATTGTTCAAAACAGGTATGACATGAGAAAACAACGACGATACTTAAGAAGTCCATTGAAATGAAGCTACACGAGAACAGAACAAACAGTGACTTCTAAAAACCATGGATTCGGGTGGCATGGGCTAGTAAGCATCCCCTGTCAACGGATCACAAAAACTTTGGCTTCATATATGACTTTGGTAAACGGAAAATCCATAGACAAATTATAGCTTACAGTTGGCATGAACGTAGGTCAACACTCTAATAAATGAGAGAATTTATTAGCTGAAAAGATGACAGTGTCAAATGATTAGCTAAGTTGACTATTAACTACATTGACAGAAATATCCACATGTAGTTGATTTAACTAGTTTGCCTCTTAAAGTATTCGACATGATTAGTAATTATTTTTTACCGGCTATGATGGTGAGTAGAATCAGCGGGGGTCGTATAGTAACTAGTGAAAGTTACATTAATTTTGTACTTAAAAATTTGTTTCTTTATTAACTAATATTATGTAGCGGCAGTATGATGGAAAACACAATACTGTTGTAGTTTACACTTTTAATTATGACATCTCTAAGTTGACAATCGATGATATGGAATTTATAATGGATTTTATGGAAATATATATGGAAGTCCTGCAACATACAAATTGCGTCATAAAAATATGTACAAAATAGTATTTCAATTAAATATTCCAATTATAAAATATAACAAATTATCTGTCTTCCCTATTACAATTAATTATCATCATTTACTATGATAACACATAAGAAATATACTTTATACTTGGTATAAGGGAGTTAACTCTTATAACAATCTTACGCTTTACAATCTTGTGAAGAGTTATCTTTCTTTGATGTTTCTTTACAAATCATAAAAATATATATACAGATAGACATACCAATCTATGGAACTGAACTTTCTCCAATTCAAATATACATTTCTTTATTTTATGGTGTTACCTATGTACAATAAATATAATTATAAGGACTTGCTTTATACAAATACCTTTCTCAAAATAAATAATTATTTAAATTATCTTGATTATCAAAATCTTCACTTCAAACTATTTTCAGGGTTATATACAAATTGATCTATGTGAAAACTTCATCAGATTTATCAATATCTGAATAAATAGACAGATAACTCAGAATGTAACAATTAAAAGTAAAATATCTTGTTTTCCACATTTTTAACATAATTTTATAGAAAACATATGTAATAGCATAAAACAAGTAAAAACTTACATTTCTGGAAGTGTCTTAGGTCTCAAGGTCTTAGGAAATAAATTACAGTCAGCAAACAAAGTAAATTACGTCTTCTCCATTCAAAATCAAAATTCCAGAGTCTAAACTGAATAAAACTCACCACATCACAAAGACCAAAACACTAACCAATGAAAACTAAGCATTTCAAAACTTGACCAATAGCTATGTGTGTGATCATGTAAAAGTGTATGTACAGGTGTGGATCCAAAGGGATGTATAACTATATAACTAAATACCCAAGTAAGTAAAGAATAGAAAAGAATAAAGCTTTAACGGAAAACTATCATTTATAACTTATTTAATTGTTTATTTAGTTTAATTAATTTATATTTAATATTTATTTTATTTCATTAAAATCACTCCAACTTTTATTATTTCAAATAAAAGTACCTCTACTACAATTATTTTATAGTAAATTTATCAGATTGTTTGGACACTAAACTTACTTGTCTTCTAAGTTACTTTTATTTTTTTTTATCAGTGTATTATATTTGTTCATGAATGTATACTGGTAAAAAAAAGTTAAGGATCATCAAATTAAATATGTTTTGCAAATACTGTATCATATAAAACAGAATGCAGTTTTCATTTTAGTATCATATTTTATATTTAAAAAGTGAAAATTAAACACTGGGTGTGATAAATTTGTTTGAACACACGCTACGAATTGTTTATTACGGTCACTTTAAAATTTGCCATGTTGGGGGTAGACCTGAAAATGAGATTTTTCTTCAGAAGAGTCAAATTACGTCACTAAAATGATTGCCAGTATTTTGTATGACCTCCCCGAGATGCCCTGCAGCGCAGACCCATGCTGCCCATCAGCCGTCCAAGGCTAGCCCGAGGGATCTGTTGCCATTCCTCCTGCAATGCTGCCTGAAACTCCCGTTGATTTTGAGGAAGTGTATGACCAACTGAAATGCGTTGCTAAAGAATGTTCCAGGCATGTTCAATTAACTTCAGGTTACAAAAACGACTTGGCGGGTCCATACGCTAAGTTATTTCACTTTCCATGTACTTGGTTACGATTCGGACTGTATGATGTCGAGCATTATCGTCCATTAAGATGAAATCCACCCCTAGATTACATGCAATACGTCTAACAATAGGATGAAGAATATCATTTCGGTATTTTAAACCTGCCAGGTTGCCTTCAATAATGTGCAGATCTGTTTTTCAGTCAATACTAATGCCTGCCCAAATCATCACCAATCCTCCATTTACTCTGTATTGTCCAGAAATGACACAATCAACATATCTTTCCCAATTTGCAATCCAAACAAGTCTTCTGTGATCATGGAAGTCAAAACAAAATCACAACTCGTCTGAGAAGAGAACAGAACACCAATGCTGTAGTGGATTTCTGCGACACTCTAATTTTAATACAGGACGTACGGCTGGTCGGATAGCCTCAAGATTTGCTTCCTGAAGCCTGTTTCAAACTGTTTGAGTAGAAATCTGTCTGTCCGTTGCTCTCGGATGCCCAGTATTAAGCTGAAGAGCACCTTGGAAGCGGTGCGTCTCAGCAAAATTGGCCAAATAACGATCCTCACGGACTGCCGTACACCTTGGACGTCCCGATTTTAGCCTTTTTTGACAGTTTGCTGCCTGTAAGTATCGGTTCCATAACCTTTAATTCCGCTTTGGGAAAGATACAGTCTTTCTGCAAAGTGATGTTGTGTTTTGCCAGCTTCCAGCATCCCTGCTGCCATGGAGTTTTTGTCCATACTCATGTGCCTCCTCATAGCGTCTTATCACCAGTTCTAGCCAGATATACTGAAATTTTCTTATGTTCACGAAAGAAAACCCTCTTTAATACTTAAATACTTCCATTGTTCCACTTACTTTTTTAACGCCTTGTACTTCCTTTAAGAATATGTCCCAAAAACCATTAAACATGTGTGATTTAAGTATCGAATCGGTTAATGACATGTTTTTAAAATATGAATATCATATTTCTTAATTCAATGAACATTTGAATTCCTGGATCAGCTCAACGATATCGTCAACAATTGGTGCTCTACGAATATTGATGACACCACAGTACTTGATACATTTTAATCATTATATTTGACTAAGTTTTTATCGATTTTGAACTTGAATATATCCGCATGTTTCTATAGCTAAATTCATTTTAAATTTGTTAATTTTGTGAATTCGGTAAAAATATGTTAATAGTATTTTTTTTATTTTAATTTTTGAAGCGCCATTGATTTAGATTGTGCATAGACATAAAGCGATTTGCTTTAGCTAGAGGAAATTCATATCTTTGATATAATCAATATAAAGTAACAAAAACTTAAATAGAAAGATATCAGAATCTATCAAAAACATGCCAAACATCGTTTTAATGTGACACAGGGAGCACCACTCCGTCCATACCACAAGAGAGGCTGTAAATACTAATTACTCCGAATACACGACCATGTACGTCTATCATTAAAAACACTTTCCAAATCAGTAGGTCAAAAGTGACCATTTTTTTACTCAAACACTTCAATATGTACAAAGTTTTAGGTTTTTTTTATACTGCTGATGAAAGGAAGAGGAGTGGTGCGCACACCGTGTTAATATACCGACAGAAAATAAGAGGTGGGGAATGTCAGATTCATTTTTGAAAGGAAAGAATATTATACAATTATTGCAGGTTTTTGAGGTCAGTACAATGATTTAGCCAGCTGAGGAGTACAATATTCACCGAGCCCGAAGGGCGAGGTGAATATTGTACTTCGAAGATGGCTAAATCATTGTATTGACCTCAAAAATAGCAATAATTGTTTTATTATATGATTCACTGATAAAATGATACAGCTCATTACTTGTTTGCATTTTATTAAGTCCTATCCAAATACAAGAGAGAAGCAGAATGAAAATTTGAATAAACCTTACCAGTCAGATCAATTCGAAATTTTTTTTTAAAATCAATTTTAGTTGCCATGAAATAAATATATAATGTCAGTCTTTTTATAAGATAGATTTTGAAAAGGGAAAACTGACTGCCAAAAAGTAAAAAAAATTGTTCAGTAAAAGTGTTAGAGGGGGGGGGGGGGGGGGGGGGGGGGGGGTCCCTGCATCCCCTCTTACCACCCTCACCTTAAATATATATTCGCTTATGTTTTGTTCACATGAAAATAAAAATCATAGTCGTTTAAGTATAGCTTTTTAAAACAATTTGTATCAATTTGGAATTTCCCAATCTATTTTTAGATCAATGTAGAGGAAATAAATCCTTGTATTGACCTGGAACGTCTCGTGCAGGTCAATACAACGTAATATTTTTCTAACATAGTTGGATCTCAGCCAATCAGAGAGATGGAAATTATTCAATCATATAATAAAACATATTATGTTTTCATCTATTTCAAAAAAAAAAAATAATAATAAACTAGAGGTACTGTGAGCGATGAGCTCACTAAATGATACCCCCCGCCTCCCATATGGTTATAACTGGTGAAAAAGTCTATGTTTTCCTGTGGCCGGGAAACCCAAAATATGTGTCGGATCAAAAAGTAAGATAGGAGGTGCACAATGGCAATATGTAATAAAGATTCTGTGAAAGTTTCATAAAATTTCATTCAGTGGTATGAGAGGAGTTGCGGATAAGAGATGGGTACCCCAAAGCGTAACAGACGGACGGACGGACGGACAGACGGAAGGACGGACGGACGGAATTAACGATTACTATATACCCTCCCGCTTTTCAAGCGGGGGGTATAAAAATAAATAAACAGAAAACTGTTTGTACATTAAACTTTAATAAATATTTCAATAAATTAGTGATGTTGTAAACAATGATTTAGAGTAAAAATATAAATTCTACTGCACTGCAGTAAAGTTAAGAAGCGCATAAGAAAACAAATCAAGAATGTTCTAAGTTGAGCTGCTCTGCCATTTGAAAACAGGGTATTCTCAAATAATCAACTGTTCTCCCCATATAAAGCCAGCATGAAGTTGATTCATGTATATGCCAGTAAATTGATTTCATAGCATCCGTCAACCTAGAATTAAAAAAAAATTATTTAAAAAAGATTCTCTATGTAGATATATGATTATTAAAAAATCATTACATTTGAAAAGACTATAAAGTTCCATCGTCTTGCTAATAACTTATAGTCTGATAATGATGACTTATCATCATTGAAGACACCATAGTCTGATGGCTAATTTCCAATAAGACATATACTTCGCTCATTTGCAATGGTCTGACCCCAGAGTCTGATGGTTCAAAGAAACAATAACTTCACCATATTTTGATATCAGTCCTAGCTGCAGAACTGTAGCTCTCTGCTTGAGAAAATTCGGACAGATAAAGCAGAGAGCTACAGAGGCTGCATTTCATTTCCGGAATTTTTGGTAATTATCATTTTTTCATTTCCGACATTTTTCATTTCCGACATTTTTTTGTTTTCATTTCCGACATTTTTCAAATACATATGAAAAAATTAAAGAAAAAAATCATAAATAAAACATTGAAATCCATTATCTGAGTTTTGTAAATCTATCAATGACTTGGACATAAGTGTGGTGCTGTCACTAGTGCACATTAGATGTGATGAAAAACTTTATACTCATTGAACTCTTTTACCTAGTGCTACGTGTATGCATATATATATGTAGATTTTTTTTTATCAATATTTGTAATAATTTGTAATAAATTCCATTTTCACTTACTTAAAAAAAATTGTATTGCCGCACAGGTAAATTCCGGAAATGAAAACAAAATTATGTCGGAAATGAAAACAAAAAATGTCGGAAATGAAATAAAAAAATGTCGGAAATGCTATGCATATTTCCGGAAATGAAATGCAGCGGCTACAGATCCATGCATTGTAAAAGCCTTTGATTTACGCCGAAGATTTTTTATCGCTTCTTTAGGTATTAGTTTCGTGTAATTTTATTTTTATCTGGTTTTTAGAATGGTATCTTATAATAATTCATATATTTAACTCTTATTTTTGATACTTTATTTATCTGTTAACGATCCTAAACAGCTCTGTATATAGTTATGTCGGTTTAAAAGAGTTCCTTTTCGATGTACATAACCATAAACAGCCATTTCGTAGCATTTAGAGGTAAGTAAGTTATCTAAGTAAGTTATCAGGAATTCAAATTGAATGTATGATTAATTATTAATTATCGTAGAAAATTAATTTTAGAGCTGGGAAAGTGCAAAATACAAGATAAAATACCTGTAGTTAGCGACAAAAAATCGTCAGTGTAAATCGAACGTTTTTACAATGCTTGGATCTGTAGCTCTCTGCTTTATCCGTCCAAAATTTTCTCAAGCAGAGAGCTATACAGTTCTGCAGCTTCATCAGTCCTTATGCTATTGTTTAGCATTAAAAAATATTCGTCTTCAACAAAAAAGTTTGACTGTTTCTTCCCATTGCTGGCATCAATCTGAGATACACGGGTTAGGACCTTGCAAAACACATCCTCAGAAAGAGCTATTAGGCTGATTATGGGTAGTTCATGCGAGAGGGTAGATTAGCTTTACCCTGCTTTATATTTAAGCATATGCTGGTAAACCATATAAAATATTTAATGTTGAATTCTTTTTGTTATACCCCCCGCTTAAAAAGCGGGAGGGTATATAGTAATCGTTGATTTCGTCCGTCCGTCTGTTACGCTTCGGGGTACCCATCTCTTATCCACAACTTCTCTCATACCACTGAATGAAATTTGATGAAACTTTCACAGAATCTTTATTACATATTGCCATTGTGCACCTTCTATTTTACTTTTTGATCTGACACATATTTTGGGTTTCCCTGCCACAGCAAAACACGGACTTTGCCATTATAACTGTATGCACTCAAAAAAAATATTACTTACTTTTACTCAAATCAAGTAAACGAATTACTTATTTTAAGTAATTTTTAAGTAAAAAAGTTTGTCACCATAGCAATCATGATAAGTAATTTATAATATTTATTAGTAATTTTAAGTAATACAATTTTATAGTTATAGAAACAGTGACTAGTAAATAATTTACTTAAAATAAGTAAAAAAAAATAATTACTTAGTGCTTTTTGGGTAATTCAGAAGTGGTTTTGAGTTTACATAATGTGAGTAAACAAATTATTAATCCTGTATTTAATTTAATTGATTTTCCTCTGATAAGAGAGATCCTGACATTTGAAAGTGATCGACATATTGTCAGATATAACAGAATTGTAATAAGAAGGACTTTTCTATAGTCAACTCATTATATTCTACATTGCCGTAAAGATGTTGATTTCTAGTTTCGATTCCTTATATTTTCATTAATTATTTTTAATAGTTTACCTAAAACATTTATATTAGGTCACTTTAAACGATGTAAGTTGGGATATTTATATCTCTTAACGAATAAGGCATTTAATTGTAACAAAAATTTCAGACGCAGAACTGTTTAGAAACATTTAATTAATATTTTGTTTTATTAAAAAATATTTTCAAGGGCGATAATGGAAATCCAAGTAAATTATTTTACTTAAAATTACTTAAATTAATTTTTTGAATGAATTCTAATATACTTTAAGTAATTAATTTACTTACAATAAGGAATTTTAAGTAATTCGTGAATTACTTAGTAATCCTTAGTAATACTCAATCATAGTCAGTAATCAACAATTATCTTAAGTAATCAGATTACTTAAAATAAGTAAAAAAAAAATTACTAAGCAATTTTTTATTTTGAGTGTGGAGGCGAGGGTTATCATTTAGTGAGCTCATCGCTCAAAGTACCTCTAGTTTTTATTACAACTGTCTGATATTGGTAAGGTGCAGCCTTTGACATCATAAACGTTCATCTTTTTTTCATGTCTGGCTCTGGTTTGTCAAACATTTTGTGTTTGGCCAAGACAATCAGACTTTGGTGTGACCATGGGACTTAAGGAGTCCTATTCCACCCAGGAACATGGTGCAGCACTAGTGCTGCTTTTCTAAACTTGTTCCTCATATCTGCATTGGGTACCTAAAAATTGATTCTCAGAAATACGGTATGACTACTGCTGACCATGAAATACTTGATACCTCATATCTGCCAATGTCTGTACTAGTTTGGTTTACAGCCATTTCTTCTGATAATCCCCACAACTCTTGTAGACCTGAGGATATCGACTCCAAGTTAGGTATACCCTAAAAAGATTAGTTTAAACAATGGTAAAATTGGGATATAGGCCTACACTGTGTATAGAAAGGGTAGAAGTATGCACAGTTTATAATACAGAATTAAGGAATGGACAAGCTGTACTATAAAAATTGTAAATTTTCCTACCATATAGAATTCTAAGTTGGAAAGCAAGAGTATGTAAAATTTCTATTTCATATATCTTTGAATTTCCTAGATCATTGAAATTATAAGATTGCAAAAAAGAACACAGCATATGAAGAATGGTTTACTTTCTGAAACATGCAGAGAAATTCATATTCTATTAGTTTTTTCTCTTCATTATCCTCCAAAGGTAGAAAAATTATGCTTAATGATTATTATGCTTTAGAATTATTATAATTATGGTTAATTGAGATATTTTAGTTATACATAGAGTAAGAAGAAAAATTATTGTTCCACACAGACACTTAGTACTTTGAAGTTCATATCTTGTTTCTATTTTTAAAAAATATATTACAGAATTTTCACTTGAAAAAATCCCTTATATATTAAAAATATGTTACATTAAAATGACACATTTACAATTGTAAATGCACTGAAAAAAAAAAAGAATTTTTAAAAATATGTATTACATTTTTCCTTCTGATAAAATACATAAAAAAATTAAGTAAAAAAGTATCAAATATACTTGAAATCATATCATTTTATATACATGTATATACGAATTCCTCCCCTATCTACTTTAATATATATAATTGTCTAACTCCTAGATCTACATCTTACCACTTCTTCATTCTCCTGGCTATCAGAATCATCAAAATAAATCTGAAAGCATTGGTCATTATGTAAAGCTCCTTTTAATAAACTACTACAATTGTTTAAACAAGAGTCCATCCTTATGTAAGCCCCATTTATCTACAATATTACTGGTTATATTTTCTGTAATTCACTATGAGTAGCATAAAGTGTGATATGTTATGATAAATTGATTTTGTCAGGTATGTACTCAGGGCTAAATGAACCAATATCAATTAATGAAAAATGTACTGAATTTTAAATACCTTTTTTCCTTTCAGTTTTGAAAATGTATAAAACTGATACATGGTTATCTTGTGTACAATTCTTTTTTCATTACAGGGGATTCCACACAATTTAATTGAAATTACTTTAATACTCTGAACATAGAGAGGAGGGATTAGGGGAGAGAGATAGAAAATATTTCTTGTTTGCAGTATCACATTGAAAAAGATTATGTAACAGTATGTTTTCAAAAAATGTTTTTGTCACAACAAAGCCTGCATCCCAATCAATATCTTAATGTTTCTTTCTTAATCATCATTATTTTTTTCTATATATTTTATAGATGGTTTACATGTATATTTATTATTATTCAATGTATACTAATAAGAAATTCAATTTCAAAATATGAAAATTTTTCAAAATTTTTTCATAGGTTTTCCAAGATTTTTTCAAAAGTGTAAAATCACATAATTTCATGGGGTCAAATTTTCATGCTTTAAGGACAATAAATTGGTCCATGGGATATATTTGATTTCATGTATGAAGAATTGTTCTGCAGTAATATACATGTACATAAATGTAAAAAATTGCGTTTCGTGGGATATTCTGAAATTGTTTTCAAAACTATTTTCTGTCACAACAAAGCATGCATCTCAAAAAATATCCTGATTTTTCTTTCTTTGTTTTTAAATTACTTTAGTTAGTAAATATTTTTTTTTATTCTATGTAATGAGAAATTTACAAATTTGAAATTAAAAATTTTCAAACCTTAATTATTTTTCAATGATTTTTCAAGATTTTTGTCAATAATGTTAAATCACATAATTTCATGGGGTCAAATTTTCATAGTTTAAAGAAAATATATTGGTTCAAGGGATATATTTGATTTTTTGTATAAAGAATTGTTATGCAGTAATTAATTTACATGATTGTGAAAAATTATGTTTCATGGTTAAATTTCTCTTCAAAAATGAAAATCAAACCCTCATGAAAAGTGATTTTACAGTGCTGTCCAAAACTTTTATTTATGTGTGAAATAAAAATGAATTGTTTCAAAATTTTAATGAATTTTGATGATAGAAATTTATATCAAAAATAACAAACAACTTAAAACAATAAACATGCATGGAATTAATACAGACAAATGTATTCAGAAAGTGAATTGTTTGGAAAAGGGGGATTTAATTTTAAAACTTTTCTTTGCCATGGAAAATGGAAAATATAGTGTTTGTGTAAGTAGCACTCTAGATTTATTATAAAAATAATAAAAAAGTGAGAGAAAAATGGTGACTTTTCTCAAAATTACTTACTTTCTCCTTGGCTTTTGTTTGTAACTGTATCAAGAATGTGTTTTGTATTAAAAAAAAAAAGATTATTCCACTATAACTCAGTATGAAGATAATTTTCATATACATCATCTCATGAAAGTACAAAGGTTTTGATAAAACAATTATGAATAGTAACTCTCAACAAAATAGTAGACATCCTTGTGGTAAAGAAAATGATGATAGAAAAATAGACACTGGATTGAAATTTTTATGTCTGACATTGTACAATAAAAAATATATCTCAGATTTATGTATAAAAAAAAAATTCAGAAAAAAAGAAAAGTAACTAAACAAGTGAATTGATAGATCCTTGCTCTCATCATATTCCCAATTTTCAGTTTTTTCAAACAAGTCTTCAGGTTTTTGGAGTTCATTACCTAGAAGTGTTATGACAAGTTACAGTATTTTTCACTTTTCCTATTTTTCTACCCAAGAAAATAATTTGATGACCATAAGATTTATGAACCTTCATCTTCTTGTTTGGTATAGTGTTTTATGCAAATTTATTTAGAGGATCTTGACTGGTTAAAATTTGAAAATGTTCAGTTTCCTAAAATTTTATACAAAATATCATAATTGACGTATAGTTCAAAACAGTATATTTTTTAAATTAACAAGAGAAAAATGTTCAAACCCAAACTCTATTTAATCTTTCTTAAGATTTTTTTTTTCAATGAGTATCTACATCCAAATGTTTTATACTAGACAATTGTTATATATACAACATAGAAAGCAAAACTAGAACTGTCCAAACGGGACAAAATACCCCCCGCTGGGTTTTTCAGAGGTACGTTTTTCCATAATAAAGATGTGTATCAAACAAAAATTATGAAATTTTTCACAGTGACCTTGAACTTCCCCAAATGACCTTGGGTCAAGATCATGACACACCCTTGGGTCATGGGCAATCTTTTTGTGAAATGAGAACCTACCAAGTTTATCAATAAGAAAGATATGGACCGTACAGGAATTATGAATTTTTTCTTCCAGTGACCTTGAACTTCCCCAAATGACCTTGGGTCAAGGTCATGACACACCCTTGGGTCATGGGCAATCTTTGTGTGAAATGAGAACCTACCAAGTTTATCCATAAGAAAGATATGGACCGGACACGAATTATGAAATTTTTCTTCCAGTGACCTTGAACTTCCCCAAATGACCTTGGGTCAAGGTCATGACACACCCTTGGGTCATGGGCAATCTTTGTGTGAAATGAGAACCTACCAAGTTTATCCATAAGAAAGATATGGACCGGACACGAATTATGAAATTTTTCTTCCAGTGACCTTGAACTTCCCCAAATGACCTTGGGTCAAGGTCATGACACACCCTTGGGTCATGGGCAATCTTTGTGTGAAATGAGAACCTACCAAGTTTATCCATAAGAAAGATATGGACCGGACACGAATTATGAAATTTTTCTTCCAGTGACCTTGAACTTCCCCAAATGACCTTGGGTCAAGGTCATGACACACCCTTGGGTCATGGGCAATCTTTGTGTGAAATGAGAACCTACCAAGTTTATCCATAAGAAAGATATGGACCGGACACGAATTATGAAATTTTTCTTCCAGTGACCTTGAACTTCCCCAAATGACCTTGGGTTAAGGTCACGACCCACCCTTGCATCATGGTTAATCTTGGTGTGAAATGATAACCTACCAAGTTTATCCATAAAAAATATGTACCAAACATGAATTTTGAAATTTTTCTTCCAGTGACCTTGAACTTCCCCAAATGACCTTGGGTCAAGGTCATGACACACCCTTGGGTCATGGGCAATCTTTGTGTGAAATGAGAACCTACCAAGTTTATCGATAAGAAAAATATGGACCGGACACGAATTATGAAATTTTTCTTCCAGTGACCTTGAACTTCCCCAAATGATCTTGGGTCAAAGTCATGACACACCCTTGGGGCATGGGCAATCTTAGTGTGGAGTAGTAGATTCTAATGTCCCTCTGTAAGAAAGATATGGACCGGACACAATTGCACAGACAGACGGACAGACGGACAGACAGACAGACGGACAGACAGACAGACGGACAGCCGGACAGACAGACAGACGGACAAGGTGATTCCTATATACCCCCCCAAACTTCGTTTGCGGGGGGTATAATTACATCTATCACTAAATTAAAATACTTTTGAACCTTTCTCAAAAATGCAAGGTTTAAACTGTGAGTTTGACACACTTTAATGTTATGAGTTATAAACTATAGAATCAGAATAAATTTGTCCTCCACCCCTCATTTCTTACGGAATTACTAGGTCTACTGGGAGCATGATTCAAAATATAACTCGCATCCATTCTTTCTCCCTACATTTGAAAAATGGATTTTTTTCCTTTATATCAGCATTCTATACTTTAAACAATAATAAATTTAAGGAAATATTTAAGGAAATAATTTTCCTTAAAAGCATTTTTTTAAGAATTAAATTGTAATTTCTTTCCCTTAAAAACCTGCCTGCTGAAAAAATTGACCCAATCAACTGTAACAACAAAATACCATCAGCATTAGTCATGTATCCAGTTCATTAAAAGACATTCAAGTTTGGCATCTTTTGTACAATATTCCTTATAAACAAGAATATAAATAATAATTAATATTTCATTATAATTATTAATTTAAGAGCATAATTAATCACACTTGACAGTTTTTGAACATAACAAAATTATCATATGAATTACGTTGTTGATTTTAATGTATTGAAAAGTTTATTAAACATTGTATAAAATGTGTTTTATTTATAACCCTTACACTTAAATATTTATTTTAAGACAATCAAGACATGAAGCAAATTGAAAAATCATTCTAATTAAAAAGTTAACATAACTCATTTATTAAATCATTATCTAATAGGGGAAACTATTAAATGAATTCATGAATCTACTACATGCAGTACTGCTAATCAAATTAAGCAAAGGAAGGTTGTTAAAATTCATGGGTTTAAATAACTTTATGATCTAAAATAATTTCTAAAATACCTTATATTAAAAGTAAATAAATATCAACTAAAACAAGGCCATATCAATATCTAAATTTCAAAATGAACTCATGAAATAAAAGTCTAAACTGCGAAGTACAATTCCTTACCTCTAGTTTGTGTTTGGTACTGTTGGTGGAACTTTCCGTCAGCCATGCAGGCAGGGGTGGGGGTTTGCTCATCATCTAAGGGATACAGTCAACTATTACTTTAAATATCTGTGCTTATAATAGGGATATTAACCGTTAAATACATCACTATTTTTATTATCAATAAATTGAAATTTGAAATCCTTTATTTATTCATTCTATGTTATAAATATATAGTTTTCTCTTAAATATTATCCTTTTAAATGGTCAGTGTATTGAATTTTAATGAGACTAAACAATCATTATATGCTCATATATTGATACAATTCCAGCATTAAAACAACTGAAAATATTGCCATACAAAAATAACCTTTGGTAATATGCTAGCCTGAGGTCAGAAATGACCAATCTCTGACTGTGGTATAGACTTTACCTCCTGATTATGCGAACTCTGCAGTCTGATCTAACCAATCAGTGAGAGATTTACAGATTTTAAATATGACATGTATGATGACCTGTAGTTTCTGAGATCTTCTGCACCAATCAGAAAGAGTTTTACTTATTTTACCCTTGATGACCTATTGAGTCTGATATTTTCTACACCAATCAGAATGAGTTTTACTTATTTTACCTTTGATAACCTGTAGAATCTGAGATCTTCTAAATTAATCACAAGGTCAGTTTTATTTATTTTACCTTTGATGACCTGAAGATCTTCTAAACCAATCAGAAAGAGTTTTACTTCTCTTACCTCTGATGACCTATTGAGTCTGATATTTTCTACACCAATCAGATAGAGTTTTACTTATTTTACCTCTGAGGACCTGTAGAGTCTGAGATCTTCTATCCGGAACTCCTTCCACACTGGAGAGGGCTGCTGTAGAATTATACGCATGGCTGATATGTTGGAGATGTCAAAGGAAAACTGAAAGAAGATAACATGATGACATTTTTCATGTTAATATTAATTCCCTTCTGAGCAAAACATATGGGTTAGAGTATGAATAAATTATGAGCTATTCAAACCATCAAACTTGCTTAAAGGTCACAATAAAATTAATGAAATTTCACTTCAAATCAATTAAATAGTCAATGTCATGATTTTATTTCTATGTATAAATATAAAACAAAATTAATTCTGTCTCTTTGTGTCTGTTTCATTCCTGTTTTTTGTTGAAAACTTTTAAAATGGGTAGTTTTTTAAATTAGGCCAAAAAAATTAATCAATAGTTTCTCAGGCACCGCCGCATCAGTTCAAAAACGGCCACATTGATCAATTTTATTGACATAATGAAAAGGGGAATAACTCAATTTTCTATTTTTCCAAGTGAAAAATAAAAACTTAGTTATTCCCCTTTTCAGAAATGCTACGATAGACATTTTTATTAGAAAAACAATATATTTCTTCTAAATTTAAAATGTTTATGAATTAACTTTTAAATAAATGTTTGGAATTACATTATTTAAAGTTGAATATATATTCTTTCTATTTTTCCAAGTGAAAAATAAAAACTTAGTTATTCCCCTTTTCAGAAATGCTACGATAGACATTTTTATTAGAAAAACAATATATTTCTTCTAAATTTAAAATGTTTATGAATTAACTTTTAAATAAATGTTTGGAATTACATTATTTAAAGTTGAATATATATTATTACTAATTTCAGAGAGCAAGAATTAAGAATTAGTAGATATTATCATTTTATTGAACAAATGGCTCGATAAAAAGGTATAAAACCTGCTAAAAAAAAAAAAAAAAAACTGTCTGCCGCATTGAATTTTGAATTTTTTGGCCTGAGAAACTATTGATTCATTTTTTTGGCCTTAGCTCAATACACTTTAATGACATGTATCTGTTTATCATGATTATGAGGGTCAAGGTTATTGCTTCATCCATCTTAAGATCATTAAAGGTCTGCTAATACCCTATACATAAAACGGAAAATTTTTCATTCAACATCCACAGTACATGCTATAATACATTGTACATATTGTAAATGGAAAAAAAAATATTCATACAGTAAAATAGTTTATTTTGGATGCTGTGCATCAACTTCAAGTCCTTTTCATTAAATTCTATTGTTTGAAATGTTGTCGATTCTGGAATTTTGTTTTATCTGACTAATTTCTATGCAACCTGTTGGTTATACATACTTGTTTCTTTGAAATAGAAAAGTAATCCTGCGAACCACTTTCTTTATGTGGATTGGGCATTAATCTCATTTTACGCACACAGGTCCTCCATTTTATGTCACCAGCTACAAATATTTTTCACAATTCACAAATTAAGTCTAATATAATTACTCATTTGTCTTCAAGTTATTTTTGAAATTTATTTAATATATCTAATAAAAATTTAGAAAGAATATATTGACCAATAAATTTTCAATAACTGAAAACATGTTAACTTTACATCTAAAACATTTATTACACAATTGTTTTTTTAAATTCTTTATTTTACAAAAGTTTATATGGATCATCATATTCAAAAGAGTAAATTAGATGAAATAAATAAATATCTTTAACAAATGTTAAAACATACCTGAGTCTGTTCCATTGTCTGGTGCTGCCTTAAACTTTACTCGTATTGAAATATATGCTGTGTAGTAATTCTTAAAGCATATCTCTCCAACCTGTTTATCATGAAAAACATAATAACTTTACTGTACTTGTAAACAAAAAAAAAATGCATTATTTATACAATACTTCAATTCTTTTTGAAAAATAAGATAACAATAAAGTGAAAATTAAATATTATGTGATTGGTATATAAAAAACAATTAAATACAAAGTTACATTGCCATTTTGTTCCTCACGTTTGATAAATTCATACACCATACTAATTAAAAGGTGATGCATATTATTGTGACGTTCATACGTCAAGATTACATCAAAACAACAAAAATGAAACAATGATATATTTCCATTCAACCTCTGACAACCAGAAAATCATACCACTAAAATACAAGGTATATTAATTAAGTACTTCACTTGTACAAACAACAACAACAAAATGCAATATTGTAAGTTTTGAAGTTTTGTCTATTAAGTGTGGTAAATAAGGATTCCATAATCTGTGTGAGTTAGATACTTGTTTTGCCATCAGCAATTCATGATTTTTTTTAATGTCAAAAGATCAACATGACCAAAAGATTTGTTTACTGTCATCCAGAAAAAATATTGATATTTGATGAAAAACAGTATAACTAATAAGCACACATTCAATATGAAATTTGTTCTCCCTTCACAGAACACACTAATTTCTTAAAACTTATCAATGTGATCAGAATCATTTTACTATTCTGCAATTAATTTTCTTTACCCTGGTTGGGAGTCATAGAGTATAAATGGCAGCTGCATGTACAATAAACACATTTATAAATACAGCAAAAGTTTATAAAAATTGAAGGAATATTGGAAAGATACACATGTAACAAAAAGGACTGTT
Source organism: Saccostrea glomerata (assembly GCA_003671525.1). Taxonomy (NCBI): domain Eukaryota; kingdom Metazoa; phylum Mollusca; class Bivalvia; order Ostreida; family Ostreidae; genus Saccostrea; species Saccostrea glomerata. The sequence goes on from PRKT01000410.1 coordinate 307,128, forward strand.
ATACAGAGTCAAATTTAAAATTTCTATCTTTATTTGTTCTTGCAAATTAGAGATAAAGTGCCCCGCCACAGCATGATACGCCCGTCAAATATTGTTCAATAATAATAAATTGGTTAGGATGCAAGAAAATCAGGTAGCCTTGATTAACAGACTGACACAGATTTCAATGATTTAATTTCCATTTCTTATCATACATCTCTAAGAGACTTGCAGTGTAGGGATTGATTATAACAAATACATCATATAACTCTAAACTGGTTGTGTTAGAGCATAACAAATATCCATCTGCAGCTTACTTAAACTTAAATTGTTTATTGCATATATTATGAAATAATAGAAATGCTACAGTTTAATAAAAAAAAATCAAACATAATTAATAAAAAAAATCAAACATAAATTATAATTTCTTCAGACTATAAGATTCTAAGTGAGACATGACTGCAATTTGTTGCAAATATATAAAAATTGAAATATATATATTTTTTCAATGAACACATGTATAATTAGTTTTAATTATATTATACAATACTAATTTAGTTTTAATCATACACTAAAACACAAATTTGTTTTAATTACATCACATCAATTGGAAGATCTTTATCTGGACTAGCCATCAAGAACTCTTAATTAACACAAGCAACTGTGAGGCCATTTCTTTTTGCCTAACTCCCAAGAGATAAATTAAGATAACAGCTGCATCAGATCTAGAGATGCTCTTAGCTCCTGACAATAAACTCATTAATTCTCTCTAATTTGACATGCAAGTTTCTGCTATCAAAATTCTTCTTGACCAGTGCTTGATAATCATGCCCATGGGACAAACTGAATTCCTCTCAAAGCATAAACATTTGTTACAGATTGCTGTAAAGTATATAATGAAAAAATAAGTTTTTACTTAATTTAACATTTTTTGATAAGGATACAACTATATTTTTACATTTTTTAGGATTATGAAGTTTAAAATTTAAAAGACTTAGTTTTTAAAAAAAAATCACTTAAATTAAAGGTCACAGTGACCTTGAAATAGGCTGCAACACACCTTCTACTTTAGCTGTATACTTTTGCCAAGTTTGAAAGCTCTAGGTCTCATAGTTTTCTAGCTATGAGCCTGACAGGATTTTTCCATATTTGGCTATAGCATCTTTATTAAAGGTCAGAGTGACCTACTTTTTGTGCGAGACACACCTTCTACCCAAGATGTACAATGTATCAGCTGACAAAGTTTGGTAACTCTAGGCCTTATAGTATTAAAGTTATGAGCCGGACACAAGAAAAGCTAACAGACGGACAGACAGACAGCTAGACAGACAGACGGACACGAAGCCTATAACATAATACGTCCCGTCATAAGACGGGCGTATAATAAGAAACTAATTTAAAGAAATATCCAGAGAGAGAGTGGTCTATCATTGTACTGTAATGGGAGAACATATTAATTTAATGTACATCATATTATATTACATGTAACAGCACAAGACAAGATCAGTTAAATGCAGGTGTTATATAAAAACACACAAGCATGGTTTGTGCTACCGTGTGTTAGTTAAATTACCCTTTCACAGAGGGATATGGGTACAGTCTGCTTCTGTAATAAAAGTGGGAATTTGTGTAATTTAATGTGTTCTATCTCTATAAGTCTCTATATTTATACATTTGGTTAATTCAGTGCTGAAATAAATGCCAAAACATCTAGATTAGACTTACAATCAGTGATTACATTTAAGAATGAAATTAATTAGAGGTTTCAGTGAAAAAAGATTATATCTAAGAACAAATTAATCAGATTTTTGTGTTTAAAGATCGATGCAAACTTATTTTAATTTTTCCAAGTATAATTTTTTTCCCCGTGGATTGCAAATTAATCAAGACTGAAGTGAACAAATTAAAAAAATAAATAAAATCAACAAATGAATAAAAAACAAAATTAACTTCTATTACACATGTTCTACATCTATGGATTGGCATATAGACAAGAAACATAAATTGCTTGTATGAAAAAGCAAATAGGACTTTATCAATCATAAATGTGTCTTACTTCTTTTCTGAGTCATTTACAAAACATTCAAATGAATCATTAATTGTAGCGAAACACATCCCAATGTATATCTTTCATTTCTTATAAAGCTCCTTATGTTTGTGTAAGCTTGAGTAATCTAGGTGATGTAAATCAAAATAATTTCAAAAAAGAAATAACAATTTTTTATATATCTGAGGAAATTCGGTTGACATATTTCTGTACCTCTGGCACTGAAACATTCGGGAAAGTGACCTCTGTCACTTTACATCCGGAGTGAAACACGCTTTTTTGATCCTCAACTGTCAGTACAAATGGGTTCTTTATTGAACAGTGAAGCGGGCGGTCGCCCATCACTCCAACTGTTGAAAAATTAGGGCACCTGATGATATTTTGCCTCTTTGTTGTCAATGAAGCGCTTCCTGAATCAGCTTTACTTTAGTTTCGTACTTTAAGTTTACTGAGAAATTTGTGTGACTTAATTCATTTCTACGTTATTTATATCATATTTTGTCTCACAATGTATAAAATATTTTAATTCTTACTTGTGAGTCGGTGTGTTTATTTTGATGTTTTCGTATTTTACCCATGATCCAATGAACGAAGGCGTGACTGACAGACGAAAATGGCCGACTTCGGTGAACCCATTTCGGATAAGCAAAAGGTAAGTTACACGCTATTTCAGTGTATTTCGGTCGGTTGTAAGTAAGGAAATATGATGTAAATGATTGAGGTGAAAACAAGCGTATGACAAGGCTTATTTATGAGTAATATCTACTTTAATAGATGCAAGTACCAAAAACGAAAGACCGCTTACTTCCGCTTTTGTGTTGAATGTCAATAATGCTGTTCTGATAGTTTGAGTATATTTATTTCTGGCACTGTCAGTTTGAGAATATGAAAGAGGAAGAAATATAAAAAAATGTTTACCTAGCGAGATAGATTTTGCCTTATTAGGCTAAAATCAAATTCATTATTGTAACTACCGAATTTCCTCAGAAAAGAGATAATTTTCTTATTCTTTACAACGTTACATGTTTAAGTTCAGGAATATTTTCAACACATCACAGTTTAAACAAGCATAAATCAAGGATTTTCATCCATTTTTTGTAAGTAAACAAATCCTGGTTGGGTAAAAATCAGGGAGGATGGAGATAAGAATCTAGAATGATATTTTGGTCTTAAAGATTCATGTATAGCAATTCAGAGCAATAATACATTGTAGAGCTATATCAGTGTTCTTGAAATCTTTTAATCCTGTTGGTAAGATTAATAAAAGCAACTAAGGACCAATTAGTTTTGGTTCTGCGTCAGTCCAAATGACAGGTAGATGTTGACAACGCAACTTGCAAAGAATCAGACTAAATTTGTTTGATTTCAATATGACCTATCATAATTGTTAAATGTTGCTCTGTACCTCATAATGGCTTCTCTGATGAACACAAATGTCGAACTAATATGTTGACGGTGCGACCGGTGCGCACTGAAACTTATCCAGTTTTCATTTAGATCGGGCTTGTCAAAGTGCACGTGACATTCGGGGCGTCTAAGACTCTGACGTCATATGACGTTGTATACATGTTGGATGCATTGTGGGTCAAAATTACTGCGGAAAAAAATTCTATGGAATGAATGTGCAGTAGTCCAAATTTTCTCTTTGCCCAGACTTTGTTGTTAGAGTTTGCAGTTACGAGTGTCGCTTTGCGACACTCGCTGCACTCGATATGATTGATAAGCTGTTTTTAAAATGTGGCCGATAAGTTTGTTGATGGCTCAAAGCCAGGTAGGAAGATCAAAGTGAATAATGTCGTTAAAAATTATTAAGACAAATGCCCCCACCTGAATTCAGAGAAAATTGAATAATGAATGGATCTGGAAATGTTGCCCTACAATATGGCAGCAAAGGGGAATAACTCCTAGGCAAAATATGGCATAGGAAAAGAGTCAAGTTTCCCCCTTTATCATATGTTTATTCAATGAATTTAGATTTTATATTCCGCAGTTCTGAACAGATCAGGTACTAACTGCACAGTTCACAGTGATTGGGAAGGCCAAAATTGTCAATGGTACTATGGCGCAACTGTCAACATTTTTGGTGGGCCATTTCTAAAATGAATGGGCCATCAATATAATTTGAAGGGCCATCTCAAGAAATAACAAAGTGACTAACAAATATGAAATACGAGAGAAAACATGTTTTTAATTAACCGAATCCGATTTTTACCGCATGAAATGCAGCAAATTTAAAGGAACTTGCTTGGAATATAACTGACCCGTAATTTGTGTGAAAATTACGACAGTTTTGGAAAGGGAACAGCCCTACCATACAAATGAATGAAGTATTGTACCTTATGTAAGTGCTTCATTTAACGGGAAGTACTTTTTGACAGGTTTCAACCAATGAGATTTGTTGTTTCAAATTGACTGCATTTAAAAACGAAAGTAAAACAAGAAAGAAAGTCGTACGCAAAATATTTCCAAATAACATCGCTAAAAATTGAATGCGCACCTTGGCGCCAGGATTGATTGATTTAATGCGCCATTATTCATTTCAATGCTACTATAGCGCATGGCGCAAGCCCTTCCCAATCACTGAGTACATAAAATTTAGATTGAAGTGCCAATCTTTTATCTTGTTGACCAGACGGCAGACTTGATCTCCATATAATATCTTGCATTCATGAAGTAAATGGACAGTCCAACACAAATTAAATTTCAAATTGTAATACAGCCCTAGAACTTCAAAACTTGTGGCATCTCTTTGAAGGAGTCATTATTTTTGTGGAGAGTGAGATTTAGAGGGAAAAGATTGAAGACTATAATGCACTAAAGCTTTTTTTTTTTTAAATTTGAGAAAAATTAAATCTTTGCAAAAAGTTTGAATGAAATAGCTAAATTTAAAATAAAAGTTGGTGCAGTGATGCCCCTGATTGGTTTAAAATGACTTTGTAGTTTCTATTATCCATGCTTTAATTTTGTAACTGTTTTGTAATTCTGTAACACACAGACACATTGATTATTTGACCAATGCCAATGCATGGCATTTTTTCTGTGTCATAAAATTGTCATCATGATCAAGTCAATTAATGTTTTCATGTGATGCAGAAAAAGTACAAAAGCAAATTTTAAAATCCAGTTCAGTATTGTTGCCTTGGTGGAAGCAGTTCATTAATTAACTTTCTAGGAAAATTTAACATCTTATAGTGTATAAAGTGTTGTATAACAAAAGCAAGCATAATGTAAACACTGAAACTGCTGAAACTGCTGAAAAGGTTACTTGTTTAGTTAAGTATACGCATTTAAAGTATTTTGTCTTCTGAACAGTAAAGTCCATTGCTTCTTATTTTTCACTATCATATGGCCCACGAATGACTACTATAAACATGATAAACAATAGTTGTACAAGCCCAGATCTCAATGTGGAACTTGTGAGTTTAGGTGAAAACTGCCAGAATAATGGTAAATAATTTATAGATAACATGGATAAAGAGACAGACTAATCTCTGTATGTAATAGCAATGGATTTAAAAAAAAAACAACTTTTGTAGTACTTTCAGTAGTATTATTTATGGATTTTTCCGAACATGAATTATTGATTTCTATAAATTTATGAGTTATTGATCTAAAAACCCTGATGTGGTTAACAAATTCATGATGAATTCTATCATTTTAATGTGTAGTATAGTAGGGGTAGTGTAACTGCATGATGTAGTATTACTCCATGAAATTATTTATTGGGGAAAATGTGCCAAAGGCAATAGTGGAAAAAATTTGAACAGCAAGTTTATGAAAGGAGTTGTGTTTATGTTTACATTCATGTGAACAGTCAAAGGAATTTCCTGTGCTATTGTGGGTACTATTCTGTAAGAATTATTGAATAAAACTGGGTTTGACATGTTTTGATTTGAGACTAGACTACACAGTATTCATGCATGTGTTGACTTTCCTATATTTTGATTCAAGATTTGATTTTATCAAACTTTTTTCTGTCACGATGAAATCTAACTAACATCTCTTTAATTGCAATCATGTTGAATGTGTCTCAAATTAGTATTGTTACAAATCTGTATATGGGTTTCAGGGTCAAAGTTTCTCTTTCTAACTAAGGGCTCTTGTGTAACTCGTCATAATAGTTTTGTGATGAAACTTACTTGGTACAAGGAAATACTAGTAACTGTTACATTTGCTTCGTGATGTGACATCCAGATAATGTGTGTGCTCTTAATTGTTACACAGTTTTATCAGAGCATGAATGTCAATTCTAGATTTAGATGCAGATGATTCTGATTTAGATTGGGAGACGGAGAAAATTATTTTTAATTATTACAATTAATTTAGAAGCTGACAAATGACATTCATTGTACATACTGCATAGGGAGAATGTAACAAAACACAGAGAGATGTAGGTTAGAAAACAGTAAAGGAATAGAAGACTTTTTAAAAATTTTTAATGTAAAAGTTACTCACTAACAGTTGTATTGCAAAATATAAATAAATATTAAGGTTGATTGAATGCTTTTTCAAACTCTGAGACTGGTACAACTTGCATTTTGTATCAAAATTATCCACTTGTTACAAAAAATGTTCATGTTAAGAATTTATGTCTTATTTATCTGATAATTCTTTCCAAGAAAAAAATCCATAAAATTTTCCGTGATTTCTGTGTGTGTGTGTGTGTGATAATTCTTTCCAAGAAAAAAATCCATCAAATTTTCCGTGATTTCTGTGTGTGTGTTTTTTTGGGGGGGGGGGGG
>PRKT01000410.1:314743-357544 GCA_003671525.1 Saccostrea glomerata
GGGGGGGGGGGGGGGGGGAGTAAATTCAAGCCCGATGTGCTCAGGTGAGCGCTGTGGCCCCTGGGCCTCTTGTTATTAATAAAGAGAAGAATACAAAATGCAAGAAAAAAACTGAGAAATTATCATGGCTATCTGTCTTTAATGAAGCGATCTTTGGGCCTTCCCTGTTTCACATTATGAGAAACTGTGTTTATCTGATAACGTCTGTATACCTATTTAAGTGTAATAAATCAGTTACAATTGGCAAGGATTTCCTGTTTGAAAGTATTTGTCAGTTTGTACACATAATTTTACCTTGTATTAACTCAGTAGAATGTTAAGTATCTGTTTTAGAGTACAAAATTGAAAAATAGTCATGAGATGGTCATTAATTAAGTGAAGGGGACCCAAAGAGCATAATATATTATTTAAGTTTCCTCATAAATTATTAGATATTTTATATGAATTATAATATCATAGTCATTAATATTGAATGATGTAACTTTGATCATATATAGTAACTGTTACATGTTTGAAATAAGTTTTGATCATCTGAATATGTTCAGGTGAGCATTAGAGAGATTTTTTTTTTTCAAAGTTTAACCTAAATGAGAATAACTTGGCAAGTACTTGATCAAATTGTTTTTTTAAATCAGACATCTAAATATGAGTAATTATTATAAATTTTTAAATAAAAGTGCATGTACTATTACAATGTACCATGCTTACATATTTTTACAAATGAGAAATAATGAACCCAAGTTGAAGATAGCTATGTTAGACATTATAATAGTAGAATCCCCCCCCCCTCCCTAAAAAAAGTAATACAGGTATTTCAAAGTTTGAAATTAATGTGAAAGAGACATTTCTTATGCATTCTCGATCCTCTTACATCATGTACACATAGGCTTAATAAATACATATTTAAATTTTATCTGATATGATCATCTGATCATTATGTAAACATTTTCTTTTTATTTTGAAGGTGGCCATTGCCTCAGATTTTATCAGACATGCACCTCCAGGAGAATTTAATGAGGTTTTTAATGGTAAGTTTAAACGGGCTCTATCCTTAAAGATAACCTGCTTTTTTTTTTTTTTGCATTAATTTATATTTCATTTCACTTCTTAAATAAACATTGAAGACTGAAATAGGGTTTTGTAGAAATGAGTTTGAAGATCTTAAAAATTCTCTATGCTCATTGATGAAAATCATTTGAAAAAGTTGCTGTGACAGTCATGGTTATGTGAAAATTTAAAGATATTTTAATAGCCATGCCCAAAGGTGTAACCTGCTGACCTTGAGATAGATGATGGACTGATATGGAATTGCATTATTTTAAATTAATAAAACTTTTTTCCCTGTAGATGTAAGGATTCTGCTTAATGATGATGATTTACTAAAGGAGGGTGCCTCAGGGTATGTTAAACCTTTAAACCTATGAATCAAATAATTTGTGTCCACTTAAGCTTAGAGAATGGCAATTATACTTTAGATTTAATTTATAAAGTGACTTTAATAAGTAAATTTTTGAAAAATGGATAATTTGAATTTATGTTTTCACAATAATTTATGCTTTTGAGGACTTGGATATATGAAAAGTATTGATAGAATTACTCTTGTGTGAGTCAGATTTTTACTATGTTTATTGGACTACTTGCAGGTCATTTGCCCAGTATAACAAAGATCAGTTCACTCCATGTAAAATCAATGGATCAGAAGAATTAGTAAGTACAGTTTTAATTTTTGGAGTAGATAATAGATTAATGTTTCAGATGAAAATGTCCTCTGGAATGAGGAAGAAGGAAGTCCATTATCTGTTTTGACACTTAGTCTAACCTTAAGAAGAATGTATTAAGAGGAAGTAAATCTTTAGATTGTATTCCCTGGTATTCCCTGATTAAACATTCACCATCTGTGAAAGGAAAAACTGTGACAATTACTTTTAAAACTAAATTAAAAAAAAAAACACAAAACTCCTGTCCGTCATTTAAAAAAGAATCATATTTCCTGCTCTTATTCAAGTATCAATAAAAGTAGTAGTCTCCTCTTCTCTCTCACTGTACAATAATAATGATCATTGTAAAACCATAAAACCTTACTGAGGAAAGGAGGGTTAAGAAGGTTGGTGTTCTTGCCACATTCAAGAAAAATAAAATGATAATGAAATTACTACATGGTACATGTATTAAATGTACATGTTCTGGATTTATTTTCCTTGTGTCTTATTATTAATTTATGAAAACAGAGAGGATTTATTGTTTGGATACCAACACAATTTTATTGCAGTGATTTTTTCCCCCCATTCAACAGGTTTTAATAACAGAACATGGAGATTTAGGAGGAAGTAGATTTCTAGACCCCAGGACCAAGCAGTCTTTCAAGTAAGTGACCATGTATGGTAAATTATATATAACATATGCCAAACATAGTAAGTTATATATTTAGGAAGTTATTATATACAAAGTGATCTGACATGATAGAGTATATATCTGGTATGCTTCGGGATTGGCAGAGCTGCTGTGTAGATTGTGAATGGGTATTATTTTAAAATTTTTGGTATATTCTCAATTCAAAACTCATGAAATAGTGTAATGATTATGCCTTGCTCTTCTCCTTCACCATCCATTGAAGCTATTATAAAGACTGTACACATCACGTGAAAAAATGAATATACAATCACATCAAGAGTTGATTAAAATTCTTGAACAATTGCTTGAGTAATTTTTTGTCTTGTGGAATAACACCACTTGTATTCCATCCAAAAGCACCGCATTACTGTAATTGTATTATATTAAGCGTGTACAATATTTTGGGGAAAATAGTTTTTCAGCATGTTAGCGGAGCTTTGATGTAGTGCTATATGTATGTGCTAGATATAAACGTATAAAACATGTTCACAAGACACTTCACATTGTACTTGTTTAGAGGATTCTGCTTTCCGTTGAATTTGCTAAATAGAATACACCGCCAAATGTAGTACTTTTACAGTCATTGTCACAAAACATCACAAATAGCTGAATTTTTTTTTATATGTATCCATAGATATGACCACTTGTATTCTTTCCAAAAGCGCAGCATTAATTGTCACAAAAACATCGCAAATAGATAAATATTTATTATATAACTTGTAGATATGACCACTTGCGAAAAGAGGCGAGTGATGTCCAGCCGGCTAAGGCTGACCCCGCGGCTGAACCCTGGCGGTCAGCGGTCGAGTCCTCACTAACCTCGTACCGAGACCAGCACTATAAACAGGGGGTGGTGACCGTCTATGGGAACAGCTCAGGGGGGAACGTCACTATCATCGGCTGCATCGAGAGTCATCAGTACCAACCCAAAAACTTCTGGTGAGGGCTCGTTCTGAAGTTGAACTTCATGATAGGAGTTCTGTAATGATGTTCATAATGATGTCGTTCATATGCAGAGTTTTTATAGAATTTTTCTTTTAGATAATAAGGCATTGTAAGTTCAAAAAAAGAAAAAAAATATTTAAATCCTAGAAAGAAAACAAAAGCAAATATTTTGCCTATTTAAATTAAGGTCATCTAAGTTGACTTTAATTGTACAATATGTTTTGACATTTTGATAATGGAAAAAAGTACAATTGAGTTTAAGCAGTCTCTAAATTTGTAAAACTCTTTCATTTCTACATTATAAAATTAATGGCCACACTTGCTGTATGTTTTTATTACTTTTTTTTTCTTTCACAATCAGGAAGTAATTGGTTAATGATATTCCATTCATTTCCTGATATCTGACAATTCTCTTATTTATGTGTGTTTCATAGGAATGGAAGATTGAGGTCACAATGGTCCGTTACATTCCCAGAATCAGGGGGTGGGAAGGCTGAACTGACGGGGGTCATAAAAGTTCAGGTAAATAAACAAGCTAGAAAAATGATATAATGCAAGGGGAATGGATCCAGGATTTTGTGTACTTTATACGTATGAAAGCCAGTCAGTTTGTGATGATTTTTCCTCTTCTCCTTAACAGGTACATTACTATGAGGATGGAAATGTACAGTTAGTCACATCTAAAGAAGTTAAACAGACCTTGAACATCTCGGTAAGATATTTCTTCTCTCTATTCCCCCCTCCCCCTTCCGTCCCACCTTTGTAAAGTTTAAAAATCAACATGTTTTTCAATTGTTTTAGCTGATTTACTTATCAGGGTTCTTGAGATAAAGTCTGTTTTTCCTTTTTTAGCATCTAGTAAATATTTTTTTGGCCAATTTATATCAGCAACTTATCTATTTAGTTCTAAAAAAAAAAAGTCAGTGTTCAGTGTTTTCTGCAAGGAGTTTCCTATTTCAAAGGTTATGAAGGTTCTACCATGCCGCAGGAATCTTCCTTAATCATCATTTCTTAGGATATTGGCATTCACATTAAGAAATTGGTGAATGGTCATTTAAAAATTAATATACATGTATTTTTCATTATTTAATCAATTATTCAATCTTTAAAAAATTGTGACAAGGGCAATAATTCTTTCTCAGATAGCTTCATTCAGATTTTTTTATTATTATACTTTTAATGTAAAATAGTTTCCCTGATATTCACTTTTCAAAATTATCTTGTAAGTTACAAGTATTTTGGAACTCTTAGCATCAAAATTATGCATTTGAACCAGTTTTTACATAATATTTGCAATACTATTTTCAACGAGTTTACGATTTTTTTATGTTAACATACACTTCTGTTTATTTATTTTTCCGTCTTAAATGATATGGTGACCTATAATTTCTTTGCTATTATTGGTAAATTTAAACGATAAAAAATGAAAACAAATGCAGTTTTTAATCATTAAAATTGTGAGGGTGGAAAAACCTTAAACAAATGGCCTTGGCTATGATCAAGAGCAAAGTTAGGTAGATCTTTCCATGAAAACTAAAGCTTCCAAAATGCAACTATTTTAATGCGAAACCTTCACTAAGTTTTGAATAATTAACTAGTAGTGTGTAAAAAGGACTTCAATTCATAGGATTTGAGAGCATGGATTATATTAGGTCTTCACTTTGATAAAATAACATGGTTCTAAGATTTCTTTTTTAGTCACAGGAACACAACCTTTGATGTTGAAAGAATAATTTTTTTGTTGTTGTTATTTAGTAAGATAAGTTCACTTGAATTAATATTTTTCTCTTGAAATATATATTTTTATATGTGTTATTTGTGTAATCTTGAAAACGGAATCTCATATTAGAAACATGAAAAAAAATCAACAAAAGTAAGTTTGGTTTTTCAGCTATGCTTCTTTTTTGTCTTTGACATTGCTAGTATTGGCATGGTAAAAGGAAAAATTTACAGAATGTGGAATTTCATTTACAAACTTTACTGATTGAAAAATAAATCGGAATGTTTTCTTCTTTCTCCGCTTTTGAAAATGCAAATTTTCATAACAACACATTCCTTTAGAGATAAAAAGCACGATTCTAGTTAGTATGTAGTTTTCTAGGTCAGCTTCTGTTTCCTATGAACTGGCTCACACATGGCTGTTTTAGAACATTAGATATAATAACAGAAGAACATTTTTGTGTAAAATACTGTGTTCTTTTTTTTAATAACAGAAATATATAGATACGAAATTAAAGATTGTTTAAAAGTTTTATATTATATGGACTTGAAAATACAAATAGCTAGAGATCAACGAAATAAATATTAAATATTTCAATAAAGCTGAAGAAATCTTTGTAGAAAAAAAATTAGTTTTTATCCTGTTTATTTGATGCCTTTAGACTCGATCTTGTCCTTGCTTCTTGGAAAGCTCTTAATGTCCAGCATGTACCTTAACCTCTGAGTGAATGTCCTAATTAATTGTTAAACACAAATTAACTCCACTTTGTCTATTAATTAAAATACAGAATTTGATACTTTTATAAAGAGAATCTTTTATCCAGGATGAAAAAATATTGCTGTACTAATGTCAAAAAGTGAAATCCCTTGTGTTATTTTTTTTTTTGAGTTTGAAATACTAGGTATTTTGTTGAATTTTCATAAAATTATGAAATATGTGGAGCATGGATAATAAATTACTAATTTAATTAGTTAATTGATTAATTATATTTTTAAGGCCGAGGAACAAACAGCAAAAGACTTTGCCAAGATTGTTTCTGAAGCTGAGTCTGACTACCAGGTATGTGAGATACCTATTTATGTAAATCAGACTTTCTGAATGAAATGCTGTCAAACTAACACTGTGAAAAGAAATATTCACCTGTTTATTGTAATCTTGTAATTTGATGACAGCATCTTCTGTTTCTCTGTGATGTGTGAAAATTCTTTGTACACCATAGCACATGAACTCATTTTAGAAAACCAATTTGTGAAAATCAATACATGTACTGTTATCAGAATGGAGGGCACCTGTAATTTATAAGCTATCTCCCGTAGTGCTATAGTGATGGTGTTGTTATCCATGATACTCTTGTTGATTTAATTAATGGCAGGTCAGCAGTAATCAGAAAACAGTGCTAAAGGAGATTAATTAAATGTGAACGCAATTAATTAAGTAGGAGGGCCTTAAAGATCAACCCCATTTATAAATAAGGGGACACGCAGAATAATCACTATGATATTCACCTTGGAAGATTGATTGATTGTATACTGTTTACTGTCCCTCTTGAGAATTTTTCACTCGTATGGAGACGCCACCATTTGCCGGTGGAGAGCTGCAAATTTTGTCCTTTACTCAGCACTTAGGGCCATTGAGCAGGGAGGGATCTTTATCGTGCCAACACCTACTGCGACACGAGACCTCGGTTTATACGGTCTCATCAGAAGGACCTGTCTCCACGTCCCACAGTGGGACTTGAACCCGCAACGTAAGGATTATCTCCTTACTTTGCGACTCGGGAGCAGATGCTCTAACCACTGCGCCACGCAGGCGACCACAATGGAAGAAAACATCATTTAAAATTATTCTTGCAATTGTTTAAGTTTTATGCAAGCAAATGCTCAACCACCTACCTTTAGTTAAGACTTTATTTGACAACATTGTGCATTCATAATGAAAACAAACAAGAAGTTTCACCAATGTTTGTCCTTTTACTTCGCAGAAAGCCATTGGAGAGAATTACATGACGATGTCCGACACGACCTTCAAGGCTCTACGACGACAACTTCCCGTCACCAGAACAAAAATAGACTGGAACAAAATTATAGGTTATAAAATTGGAAGCGAGTTGAAGAATGCATGAGAAGACGTGAGTGAAACTTAAAGCCATTATTCCAGTGTGATGAAAATCCATCTGTGAAGATTTTTTTCATGGGACTTCCGACATTTATACAAGTGACCTGTCGTTTGTATAAAAGTGCTTTATGGTATGGATGTAGATATTCATGATTTAAAAAAAAAAAGGAAATATTATTTCAGAAATCTGTACATTTTAATTGATCATGTATGCCACAGTTATTTGCATTTACATTTGATTTTTTTCTCTCTCTCTTGGTTCAGATTTCCTTTCGTAGAATCCTGGTGTAGCATCTTGTGGCTAGAGTAGAGGAATTTCTGTTAATGAAATTAATTTGTTTGGTTGCTGTTAATTATTATTTTTTTCAAATGAAAGAGTGTCAAATGATGATAAGAAGATTTATTCATGTGCAATATTTTTAGCCAACAACATATTTGTATCGATATCAAGTTTATAATTTTGACATAGTTTGTAAATTCTATTGTGATTACCTGGGAAAAGAATCCATTATTGATATGTACATGTATGCATATTTATACACTTTTCATACACAAGTATAATTTTTTTTTTTCACAATGAAATTACCTCCAAAATTTTGAAATATGTATACTTAAGATCTTCAAACTCATTTCTACAAAACCCTATTTCAGTCTTCAATGTTTATATTTAAGAAGTGAAATGAAATATAAATTAATGCAAAAAAAAAAAAAAGCAGGTTATCTTTAAGGATAGAGCCCGTTTAAACTTACCATTAAAAACCTCATTAAATTCTCCTGGAGGTGCATGTCTGATAAAATCTGAGGCAATGGCCACCTTCAAAATAAAAAGAAAATGTTTACATAATGATCAGATGATCATATCAGATAAAATTTAAATATGTATTTATTAAGCCTATGTGTACATGATGTAAGAGGATCGAGAATGCATAAGAAATGTCTCTTTCACATTAATTTCAAACTTTGAAATACCTGTATTACTTTTTTTAGGGAGGGGGGGGGGATTCTACTATTATAATGTCTAACATAGCTATCTTCAACTTGGGTTCATTATTTCTCATTTGTAAAAATATGTAAGCATGGTACATTGTAATAGTACATGCACTTTTATTTAAAAATTTATAATAATTACTCATATTTAGATGTCTGATTTAAAAAAACAATTTGATCAAGTACTTGCCAAGTTATTCTCATTTAGGTTAAACTTTGAAAAAAAAAAATCTCTCTAATGCTCACCTGAACATATTCAGATGATCAAAACTTATTTCAAACATGTAACAGTTACTATATATGATCAAAGTTACATCATTCAATATTAATGACTATGATATTATAATTCATATAAAATATCTAATAATTTATGAGGAAACTTAAATAATATATTATGCTCTTTGGATCCCCTTCACTTAATTAATGACCATCTCATGACTGTTTTTTTACAATTTTGTACTCTAAAACAGATACTTAACATTCTACTGAGTTAATACAAGGTAAAATTATGTGTACAAACTGACAAATACTTTCCAACAGGAAATCCTTGCCAATTGTAACTGATTTATTACACTTAAATAGGTATACAGACGTTATCAGATAAACACAGTTTCTCATAATGTGAAACAGGGAAGGCCCAAAGATCGCTTCATTAAAGACAGATAGCCATGATAATTTCTCAGTTTTTTTCTTGCATTTTGTATTCTTCTCTTTATTAATAATAAAAGCTACACAGATCTTTACAAGAACATATCTTTCCACACAAAAAAATTGACTTTAATAAATACCCAAAATTTTATATTTCAGTATATTTTCTTTTGCATTATCATGATATTAACAAAATAACTAGCTTTGAAATACCATGATTGCATTGCTGGAAAATACTGCTTTAATCTATCAATGTGTTACTGCAAACAAGAAATAATGAATTTTATGGATGAAATTTTTGTACATAACATAACCATGAATCAATATTATATATTTTAAAAACTATTTAAATGAAAGGAAAAAATTCAGTAATTAATTCAGTACCTTTCCATAAATTGATATTGGTTTGAATGTCCCTGAATACAAACTGTACCAGACACAATCAAGTCTTATCATAACATCACACTTTATGCTACTCATAGAGAATTACAGGAAATATCTATAACCAGAAATATTGTAGATAAATGGGGCTTACATTAGGATGGACTCTTGTTTAAATGACTCTAGTAGTTTATTAAAAGGAGCTTTACGTAATGAACAATGCTTTCAGATATATTTTGATGATTCTGATAGCCAGGAGAATGAAGAAGTGGTAAGATGTAGATCTAGGAGTTAGACAATTATATATTACTGTACTGTAGTTAGGGGAGAAAAATCATTGATATAAAGCGATATTAAAGTACTCTTGATGCATTGTTTAAAATTTGTTTTGGGTATATTGTATCACAAGGAAAATGTAATGATATACTTGAGTATATATAATTATAAAGTTTAAATTCTTCTTTTTCAATGTATAACAATTTTAATTTTGTCATTTTAATGTAACATATTTTAAATATGATTGGAAAAAATTTATAAAAACAAGATATGGACTTCAAAGTTCTAAATGTTTGTGTGAAACAAAATAATAATTTTTCTTCGTACGCTATGTATAACTGAAATATCTCAATTAACCATAATTATAACTCTTAAGCATTTCATTCATTAAGCATAATTTTTCTACCTTTGGAGGATAATGAAGAGAAAAAAAAATAATAGAATATGAATTTCTCTGCATGTTTCAGAAAGAAAACCATTCTTTATATGTTGTGTTCTTTTTTCTCAATCTTATACTTTCAGTGATCTAGGAAAGTTAAAAAATATATGAAATAGAAATTTCACATACTAGTGCTTTCCAACTTATAATTTTGTGTGGTTGGAAATTTTTTAATTTAGATTTAATAATTTGTCCATTCCTTAATTATGTTTTTTAGACTGGGAATACATTAGACAGTAGTTCAAAATGATGAAATGTCTCAAACGTTTCTTTTTTTTATATACTCTAATTTTACCATTGAAATTTAAACTAATCTTTTTTAGGGTATACCTAACCTGGAGTCCATATCTTCAGGTCTACAAGAGTTGTGGGGATTATCAGAAGAAATGGCTGTTAACCAAACTAGTACAGATATAGGGAGATATGAGGTACATGTACATGTATTTGTAAATAGCAATTCTTAAATGTACTTTATATTTTAGAGTAGGAATGACATTTGCTATATTTGGGGATACTTTGAAATAATTTTTTTAATGAATATTAATGCTTGTGGATAACCATAAATGTATTTACGATTGACACTATTAAGAAATATTTCAAAGTGTATTCGAGTACCATATTTAAGGAAAAAGTCTTTGAGCCAATGCTCAATAGTAATAAAACACCGAGAAGTTGTTTAGAAAACTCTGATGGACAGACAGACAGGCTGTAAGACTAAAAAGACAGAGACACACAACATTAATACAGTACCCCCCTTTTCCCTTTCTTTTGGAGTGGGAGTATATTGACAAAAAAAAATGTATTGTGAAATAATGCTTTAATTGCTTACTTTGAAATCATTAATTTTCTTTTTTTTCTAGGTTGATGGTTGCTATGAAATCAACTTACTGGCTTATACATGAATCACCTTTAACTGGTTATTCACCAGGAAAACAGTTCTCTTACTTGAGGAATAACCGAAGTTTCTTACTGTCTTACTTTACCTAAAGCAGAGCTTAAACATAAACTCTAATTCATTTTTTTGATGTTTCATTTAAATTCATTGCATTGAGACAGAATTTTTATACTTAAATTTTTTCAAATTAAATTATTGATTGTTATATTTGCATTTTACCTTTTTTCCATTAAGGAAGGAATGAACTTTTTTCGGTTTATTTTTAAATCTTAAACTTTGAATCAAATATACTAGTAAATACTCTTAACAATTCAGACCATAAATTGGGCAAAGATAATGAAACCACTATAATAACCAGAGGTAAGCTCCTGTAACATTCTTACAAAGCACAAATTATTTTTGTTTGGGTTCGCTTATAATTCCTTCTTAAAAATTATGTTATGATATAAAATCACAACAAACTTCAATAGCTTTGGCACAAAAAGAAAAATGACTGGAATTCACTATATATATTCTTTTTCCTTGGTCCTATCTGGATAACACTTGCAATCAAACCAATAATCAAATTTATATAACATTATATCTCTATATCTGCAGACTTAGTGGTTTAACGAACAATTCTGTTGTTTCCTGACACAGTCTGGATCTACCTTAACACACCCTAAAAATCACAAAGTCGCAGATACATCTAAAGACACCCAACTCTGACAAAGAGTTACACCAAAAGTAAACGAAACGAGATTGATCTATATATTTATACTATTTTGCATCTGTTCAACAGTACTGATTGGTTAATAATTCTAATCATTTGGTTGGCTAAAATGTCAACTCTGATTGGCTAGACATGGAATAATTTGATTGGGTGATTCAAAACTTTTTTAATCCACTTTACTAATTCTGATTGATTACAATCCCAAGTAGAACAATCCTCTAAGGGACTTGCAAAAGGACCTACGACTAAGATAAAGAACTTCAGTCAAATGTTTCAAAATTAATGATATCATTTGAAATTGCTTGTGCAAAAGTATCTTGCTACAATTCTTATAAACAGATTAAAACCATTTCAATACAGTATAAATTGCAACGTTATACGCAAAATTTTAAATTTGGTCTTAGTCGTAAGTTCTTTATTAAACTGGCCCCTTGAACAGATGCCTTTAGGAGGAGTATTCATCACTTGTTGAACAGTCTCACCTGTTGTGAACCAACTATATTCATAAGATGAAGCCTTATGGGACCTATCCCAAAACAAAATTTGTATAAGAGCAATTAATATGAATCATAATGAGTGTATACGTCATTCATAATTCTGTTCAATGTTTGTTTTTATTTACAAACAAGATTGATATAACAACATATAACCATATTAATTGATTAGTTAAGAAGGAAATGTTGAAATCAACTTATTTGTTAGTGGCATTGTTCTGTTTAAAATAGAACATGCTTAAACATAGTAAATAAGTTGAGACAGTCAAATTTCCACCAACTGCAGATGATGGTGGAATACCCTAGGTATTAGAACGGGGAAATTTATTTTGGAAAAAACGAAGTCATTCTATTAAAGTTTATATTATTAAGCATATATTCTCGGTGTTCTGTTTATCCAAACTTGTTTCAAAATGTACTGGAACTCTCCATATCCAGAGGAAAAAGCAATAAAATTCAAACTACACTGCGTGTGTTCTTTAGAAAATGGTTTCTCTCACTTATAATCATTGTCATGATAGGGAAATAACGAAAAATCCGTCAACAATTTATTGTGTAAATAATTAACTATTGATTAGTATGAAAAACTTCAGTCAGCATGGTTCTAGATTGCATTTATTTGACAAGGTCATTGTATCAACCATTGTTGATATTCTTGGTTCATCAACCTGTTTGTCTATAACTTAACTCGTTAATTACTTTTATGTAGAGCATGTTCTTGTGTATTGGATAAGCTGACATATAAACCCCATATGCAGATTATAAGGGTATTTTGCTGCAAAAGAAATGGAAGTTTAAAGTCATCAAATTTATCAAAAGCTTTTTAGTAAAATAACCATAACATTCTATTAAGGTAGGACCAAATAGATAGGTCAAATTTTTCCTCAAATTCAATTTTTCTGAAACTTTGATATTTTGTTCTTGGATACAAAATCTCTCTTTATATATGATATGAAAGAAATTCAACCGCACATTTTTTGTCCAAATAGTCTGAAATATGGTCTGTCAGACCCCTGTAAGAAAATTGTAAAATCAGACATTCGACTTGAGAATGAGCCTTATTTTAGAATTTTCTATTGATCTATTGCAAATTTGTGTAATACTTTAAATAAAGATAACCATTTTGTTACTTTAAATCACTAAGTCACATTGATACTGGAAAATTTGGGTAAAATATTAAGTAAAATAGAACATACATTGTGTCAGAAACCGAAAATTCACATGTAAATATCCGACAGTTTAAGTTTTCTTAAGAGAAAATGTATAATTCAATTTTTACAAAAAATCAACAGAATGATTCAAATGGGTCCTAGAATAAAATGTGTAGAAATAAAAAAAATTGAACCAGTGGTTTCAGATATTTTTGCGATTAAAAAAAAATCAATGACAAAAAAACTAAAAGATTCAGTAGATGACGTCACAATATTTGACCTTTGACCTCTTGATATGACCTTGACCTTTGTAGTACATAAAGAATATAGACTCCTTATATATGTGTCCAAATATCACCCCTCTACTATTTATGGAACAAAAGTTGCACTGCATTTTATAACAGACTGTTAAATGCTTGTTTATTGCACTTAGATAGCGTAAACACATTCCAAAATGTAAGCTCCCAAGTGACCAATATATAGGATTCTCTGATTTATTCACAAAATATACCGCAAATATGCCAAAACTTATTATTTTTCTTTCAGGGATCATTCATTGTTGTCAATATAGTAATATTATTTTTTTTTCCTCCAGTACATTTTTAAGAAATTGGTTAAAATAGAATCCAAGGGTGTTTTGTCCTACCTTAAAATCATTTAATTTCTATAAAATACTTGATTCTGATTGGATAAAAAATTCTTTTGATAACTGCATCAATAAAATCTAGAGTTCGGTTGCACTAAGCAGCCGGAACTACTTTGACAGTCGTTACATGTATATTCCAGGTTACTTTTTGAAGGAATAATTACATACTTTTGCTTTACGCGCATTGATGAAGTTTTCCGTCCAAATTTTTTCTTTGATACATCGATCAAAGAAACAAATATTACATTCATTTCTTAAATACCCAAATATGAAACAGATGTGTCAAACTGTCGTATCCACGTCTTGAACTTTTATCTCAAATCTAATCGTTCATCATGGTTCCTTTTGGTTTCTGGTGGAACATAGGGCCTCGGCAACAGTTCTCCACCGCACTTTATTCTGGGCAGCCTTTTTTTCCTGGGACGCCCAACTCGCCGTTTGCCTTGTGGGTTCCACTCGAGTGAGTGGCGTGTAATGTCTCCTGGTGGTTTTCGGAGGGTATGTCCAATCCATCGCCACTTTCTGCGGGCTATTTGTTTAGTGATTGGGTCTTGGTTTGTTTTTTCCCACAGGTTCTTGTTGCTTATAGTTTCTGGCCATCTGATATTTAATATGTAGCACAGACATCTGTTAGCGAAGGTTTGTAGTTTGTTGGAGGTGGTGTTGGTGACTCTCCATGTTTCAGACCCGTAGAGGAGCACAGACTTAACGTTGGTGTTGTAGATGCGGAGTTTTATGTGTGTGGATAGTGCTGTTGAACTCCACACAGGCTTGAGGGTGGTGAAGATGTGTCTGGCTTTATTAATTCTAGCTTTTATGTCTTCATCTGTTCCACCAGTGGCTGTGACGATACTGCCTAAGTATGTAAAGGAGTCTACATCTTTAACGTTGTGCTCTCCAAGTGTAACTGGCGTTTGTTGTGGAGCCGCATCACCTGTCTTTTCGATGTACACCTTTAGACCCGTCTTTGCTGCTTGAATCTAATCGTTACTCCTACGATATAGCGCGAACTCAACAATAACGTAGCTTAATTATCTATGCATCTTCTATCTATAGAATAAACCATAAGTCCATTGTTTTATTCTTAATAACATGAATAAATTAGATATGCATCTGTAAGTAATGGTATGTCGAGGCGGCGCAATTTTAACCTGGAACATGGTGTTTTTTCGACTTTAGTGTAACTGAGAATAACTCTTTCGATATGAGCATGTGTCAAAAAAATCCTTTAATTTGGGCATGTGATAGTACACAATTGTTCAGTAAAATTTTGTAATTTTTACCTCATTCTGTAAGTTCTATGATATTCTATCGTAAATTCTATATGGAGTGTCCAAACAATTCAGGGTTTGAAAATGACGTCAAAATGGGGGAAGGGGTTTCTTTTTCCAGCAATCCATGAAAAAATGGTATACACCTAGGTAATTTTTAGGCTCACCACAGAGAAATAAAACGCAGAGTACTAATTTTTAATACTATAATAGTCAATCACATCAAAATGAGACGTTGATTATGTATGGTAGATATTGGATTTTTAACAAGCAAAATATGCTTGCATAATCAAGCGAGGATCTTTCCTAATGTTCAGATCCGATTGCCGTCGGAAGCAAATTGGAAGGGGGGGGGGGCAAGTGAAGGAGAATTTTTTTTTAGACTTACAAAAATCCTGGCAAAAAAGAAAACTATGTCCATTGTCGGAATACTACGAAAATACTCTTTTTTTTTGGGGGGGGGGGGGCCCCATTTTATTTTACAAACACTACTATTTTCCCCTTTTTGACCAATACTGCAACGTGTCAGTGGAAAGTGAGAGGCTAAACTTACGCCGTTATGTTCAATACCTATAGTACTAGTTTTTTCACGGGCAAAACTTTATAGATTGTTGGAAAAAGAAACCCCTCCCCCTTTTTGACGTGATTTCCAAGGCCTTAGTTTTTTGATACTCCATGTAAAATTTACGATAGAATCTCATAGAACTTCTAGAATGAGGTAAAAATTCCATACTTTATGAAACAATAATGTCCGAAACATACCTAAATAGATAAGATTTTTGGATGTCAAATGTTCATATGAAAAGACTTTTCCTCAGAACTAGGTCGAAAAAACGTCGTGTTCGAGGTTGCGCCGGACATTGCTTACAAAAACTTTAATTTATTAAAAATTAAAATTTAATATTATTTGAGATTTATTCTATAAATAGAAAAGATAATGCTATCACTAGTTATCTAAATATTCATCGATGTATCCTACCTAAGGCGGTTTTAATTTTATGGCGCTAGTCCACGAACTTTTTGATACCCTCTCGTATGCATTGAAACATCAAAGTATCTATTCATGAGATTCTAAAGTTATAAAAACAAGACGGGTTCAAGTCCTTATTAAACTCCAAAAAATATTACTAAAATAAGGGAATGAGGTATCAGTAAGCTAGGAGCAAAAATTGAAAACTAATGACGTTGTTGAACGCTATGAAACTCGTAAATGGCGACAGCGCGAGTGATCATATGATATCGTTTTTTGCAACTTTTAAAACAAGCTAAAACACTGGCAAGGCATTGGATTTCCTAAAAAAGTTATCTCTCTTATCAAAAGGATGTTCCACCTTTAAAAATTAAATTAAACGAAACTATGTGATGAAAAGTGGTCACATACACTGTTATAAATTCATTAAAGATTCAATAATGAGAGCAAGTCAAGCTTAATGTCATATGATATCTGTACTGTATGTCATACAGTTCAGGACATTATTTATTGAACAGCCCTCGTATATTAGTGTATGAAAATAAAATGTGCTATCATAGATCTTTAATATGCGTTAATAAGAAAAATATAATGACGCGTTTCTTTTTTTAAATTAGATCGAATATCACATATAGTTTATTGTTTCCTTTCCCTGTAAAATAGATATACATCCCTCTACAAGAGCTATCTTTTCACTACTGTATCTCAAAATATCTTAAAGAAAAGAAATATTTATTAATTGATTATAAAAATTCTGCATCTGAAATTGCTGTAACAATAATAATAATTCTATGTAAAGAGATAAAAATATCAAAATTTTTACAGTTTAAAGGAACTGAGTATGACTATTTAAAAAAAAAATATTGTTAGTGATTAATTAATAAAAATATTGGCAATAGAAAATTGAAATAATACATGTATTTGTACTACAGATCAATTGTAAATGAGTTGACTCTAACATGGTCTTATTTCGCTTCATCACGCTAACCTTTTGATTTCTTTCTATTTCCAAATTTGAAAGAAACACCTTTCAGAAGGAAGAAACAAGTCCAGAAAATCATAGGATCTGCCATTTTTCAGTATACTAAGGGTCATACCCAAAAATGAGTTCTAAAAGCAATCAGAAATTGGATAAAGAATGTTACAGACATGTGATTTAGTTAAGATAGAATATTAAGTTAAATCATAAAGACTAAATCATTGAAATGCGTCTTTCACTTCTTTCCGAGCTCTGAGGACATTATTTATTGAACAGCCTTCGTATATCTCATATTTTTAAATTCTATAATGAGATAGAAAATTATTAATTGATCTTTATTTTTACCATTTTCTTCCCATCATGATTGGACATAATATTCGATTTATTTTCTGCTGTTTAGAAAAAGACAGACAAAGGACCTTAAAACGACTTGATAGTGGTCAGGTAACGAAAATCCGATGGAAACAAGGTCCTGATAAGACCATCGATGCAGATATACAACAATCAATTTCTGAGTTCACGTCAAGAAAAGGATTTACACGCATGCATTCATTGGATACTATATACGAAAAGTGTATTTATGGAATAAACACAAATAAATTCCCTGTCCAGGCATTAAATCGATCACATTCAATGACAAATATAAGAAACTTTGATGTGTATGACAAACTGAAGGTAGGGGACCCTTGTCAAAAGCATTCTCACAGCTTTTTAAAAGATGGAACATCAGATTCTGTTGAATATCTGGAAAATGTTATACGACAGGGAATAAAAACTGAAAACGGATGGCTAATAGAGTCCGCCCTTTCATTGGCCTCAAAATATGCGATACATTTGTGAGAAGTTTTGCATAGAAAAAGCAGAGACCTCTATAGTTAGTCATACTATTGTGGAAAAGATAAAGGCTATAATAATGACGCAAATGAAGAATAAATTTGACGTTTTGCGAATATGGGTAGGTCGACAAGACAAACAACATTATGGAATCGATACTATAGTTGTAGTTATAAATCCTCCAAAACCATCGGACTTACAAAATACCTTCTGTGGTCTTAATCTACTGGTACGTTGTGCAAATGAGTGTAGCGATGAAGCATCGAGTCTGTTGATTCATGATATCTACGATTCAGCCAGCACTCTGAGTATTCAAATCAAAGACATTGACATTAATTATCTCTTTAGTAGACATAGCAATATTACGTTGATAAATACATCTGGTGTGTGTTCCATTGGTTATTCAAGTCATTCTCGTTATAACTGAGTTGAGAGAATTCCTACAATAGTTATTTATTGTCATGTGAAAGGAGTAACCCCAATTGGAGAAGAGGCATTTCCTACTGCACTTGATGATCATCGAATAGATGTCCGCGAAGCTGTTTGTACCTTTGCAGCGGGTCATGTTCAAATGAGTCAAGAAATAAAATCTGAATTGATGAACACCACAAAACTGGTACATTGGGTGGTTTTGTAACTCTACAAAACCCAGAGAGGCAGTGCTTCCTAACATGCGCGCATGTTGTTCTGCCCACTCGTGAATTGACTAAAGGGAAACTCGGCGAATATGCAAGAAAACGAGAAATAAATGTTGCAGACAAAAATAATTTTAGAATAGGAAGCGTTGAAGAAGTAGAATTCAAACATGGACAAACAAATGAAGTCAGTATAGATGCCGCCCTGGTTGAAATAACTGAGCGAGATCGGAAGCCACGCAACGGAAAATTTGCAAAAGTGTACTCCACAGAACAATTTAGTGGGGCAGGTATGTATATTCCATAAAAGAGGATGATTGATATCAAAATGATATTTCTCCAAAAAAGTACCAACTGTTGATCTTTGAATTGTCATTTGCATTGCAGGGTTTTCTGAGGAGAACATGCCAACTTTTGTAAAAGGAGAGGTAGAGCAGATTAAAATGTATAATTTCCGAAAACCAGTCCTAAAGATTGGTGCAAAGACTGGCATAACACTGGGTTCTTTAAAAATCGGACGAAGTTGTGCTCGGATTTTTGATTTCCCAGACGTAGTGATAGAGGATAAATTTTCCTTAACACTTATAGCAAACAAATGGAAGTTCTTCCACAGATTGACCCTTCATTAACATCTGATTCAAGAGAACCTTTTGTAGACATTGGTGACTCTGGGTCGTTCGTCTTTTTTATTTCACATGACAATCCTCTGGTTCTAAGATGCATTGGGTTAACTGTTGCTAAAACATCATACGGGTCCTGTTTAATGACGCCGATAGATAAAGTCTTTGATGCTCTTAGTCTACCTCATGATTGTTTATCGAAGTTCACAGAGGATGTAGCTCAGAGTGAATTGAATCAAAGTAGTTTAAGGGATATATTTACAATATTGACCAATGTATCAAGTAAAATGGCAACTAAAGATGATATCAAATATATAAATGAAGACATGAAGAAACTAAATGATAGATTATCAACTACAGAATCCGAAGTGAATATGCTGAAAGAAACCAAAAACGATAATGCAGGAGACACAGGGTACTCACAGTAATTCCTAGGAATGTCGATGCCTTTAAAAATGAAAATATTTATAAGGCGGACACTCGAAACACGATCATCGTTTGAAAAGTCAAAAGGAGTCAGTTTGATTTCCACTGTCGACCGACATTTACGAAAACCCAATAGTCCATTTTCGAGTTACCGTATTCCGGCAGGATTCTAACATTTAGTTTGTACTCGATGC
Organism: Saccostrea glomerata; assembly: GCA_003671525.1. NCBI lineage: Eukaryota > Metazoa > Mollusca > Bivalvia > Ostreida > Ostreidae > Saccostrea > Saccostrea glomerata. The sequence continues at coordinate 334,473 of PRKT01000410.1, forward strand.
GGGCACATCAACTTCCGGTTTCCCCAAGATGAATTTCGAAAGGTGCAAAGTACCAGATTTAAAGCGTTTTTTGCGTGATCGAGGGGTTACATGTCACTTTTATAGAAGAGATCACTTGCTAAGATTATGTAAACTTGCGGAGGAATTAAAGTTAGAAGTTCTAAACGACGAAGCAGGTATAAAAAGTGTTCTCATTGAACGGTGATGAAATCGGCACTCTACATGAAACACCATGAGATTTGCATTTTAGTTTGCATAATATAGGATTATTATAAAACATTTGTCTGATTTCTACACATTATATATATATATAACATTTAAAAGGACATGGGACTGTCATATTAATTAGCCCATGTTTTAAATTAAAGCCTTGAATATGTTGAATGTAATTTAACAGCTGATAAACCAGATAAACAAAGCCTTGGAGAATCAAGTGATTATCTCCCCAAGAATAATTTAAATATAAAGAAGAATGTACAGTGATATTTCAGCATTGCATTATTATTTTTTAGAGATATAATAAACTCATGTCTGCAATAGTGTGTGCAAACACATTAACTGATTAAGTAACGTGTAATCATGGTAATGGGAGAGGAGAAAAATGCAGTGGACCAGACCTGGATTCGAGCCAGGCTGACCGCCACACACACATTCAATCTCAAAATTTCTTTGCACATACGGATGCAGTTATGAGTTTACTTAATATCTACCAAAAAATATGATTTACATTTTTTAAACCCTTACCTTGATGGCAAATGAGATTTATATTTTAAAAATTCCTTGTGTTATTCTCCATATTTGTTCCAATAAATAAAACAGCCATCATAAACATGGCCATTGCAATAGCTTCTGCTCAATATGAGCATGAATTACATATATCTAATCTATCTTCAATAATACCTATTTGCGTAAAAATCCAAATTTTATAATATTGAACAACTGTTTTTTTTTCTAAATTCCTAGATGAATTGCCAAGTGTTGTCAATGGAAATAATGAAAAGGGTTTCTTGCCGATGCAAGAAATTAAAAAATGGTCAGAGAACTTGACGAATTTACCATCAATTGAATCATGTGATGTCATGGTGTACCTTATGAACAATTGTGGTTGGGAGGCCTCTAGGTTAACAGGGTACAGAAAGGATAATGGTTACAAATTATATATTGACAACCACATCAGTGATGTTACCATTGCGGAAGTAACAGATACCTTACCATACTTTTATGTGAAGGCATCCTGTGTACCAGAAACTCGACAGACTGAGGCCCCATATGTTACTTGGGTACTTGTAAAAACAAATGGGCAGATTTTTTCAGGAGGTTGTTCTTGTGTTGTGTAAGCTAAATAAATTGTTTAGCTGTTTTAGTGTTTACCATTTACATGATGTTAACTTAATCCAATGTGCTTTTATTTTTTACCTTTTTACTAGTGTTCTCAGATTTTACGCTTTCCTAAATTTGTGTTGCAACTGAGAGAATTACTTAAAAGGCTTTTAATTTGAACAAGTCTTTTCTGTACTTTAATCGTTGACTTCACATTAATACATCGCCTGTCTTCTACCCCAGTGCTGGTAACTTGGTGGTAACCATTTTAAAGTATTTCCTTGTAATCAGCCATTCATCTGGTATGAAATTGGTATGGTTTATCATCTTCATTTCATCATTCCATTTGGAAATCTTATTCAGTTTAAATTTGTTAAAAAGTTTCAGCATCTATTATGATGTATAATCATTGTATTTTATGGGAAAGAGATACTCAATAGCTTAATCAGAACAAAAATATAACCCTAAATATAATATTGAATTAATTAAGTCAAATTTTAATAAAAGACATGAAGTTATTACATGAACACCTACACATGTACAATGTCATAGTATTACATGTACATTGTGTTGAATATTATGCATTTTCTTTTTCAGAGGTAATGGAACATGTAAACATTGTGTGGCCTTATTGTTTTCATTGGTAAGTTTCAATGACCGACACAAGGACCGTTATTCAGAGGCATGTACTGACACAGTGTGTATGTGGGACAAACCTAAGAAAACATCAGAGCCAATGGAAATAGACAGCATTGATCTGCAGAGAAATACCACTACAAAGAAAAAAGTTTTGCCAATCCCTGAAAATTACTCTCCTTGTGGACAGATCAACCACAGAGAGGTTGAAAAAGATGTATATAACTTGTTTAAGTCTAGCAACTCCTTATTATTGCAGGTATTAGACCCCCCAAGTGATGACAATTCATCTGATGATGAAATAGATGTTCCTCCACTAAAAAATGCTTTAAAAACGCTTTCATCAAAGAATCAGGTTTTTGAACATTTGAGAACTATTTACACACCAGATGTTGTAAAAGAAATAGAAAAGGTAACCAGAGGTCAATCTGACAACACTCTTTGGTTTGAGCATAGATATGGCAGGGTTACTGCATCACTTTTCCCATCTGTTATGCATTTCAGATTTAATGACAATCCTGAAAATTATATTTTAAAAAAAGTACTTGGCAGTTCAATGGATGGTTCCATGATACCTTCCATTGCATTTGGAAAAAAGTATGAGCCTGTGGCCAGACAACAGTACATTGATTTATACAAAAAATCACACAGAAATTTAAATGTAGAATCATGTGGGTTGTTTGTTTGTGATCAATATCCTTTTATGGGTGCTTCACCCGATGGAAGAATTACATGCAAGTGTTGTGGAACAGGTCTTATGGAGATAAAATGTAGTTTCACATATCAGAATGTTGAACCTTTAGAAGCTTGTAAAGATGATCATTATCATTTATACATCGATGAAAACAATGATGTCAGATTGAAACAGACGTCTCCATGGTATATTCAAATTCAGGGGCAAATGGGCATATGCAAATCTTTGTGGTGTGATTTTATTTTTTTCACAAGAAAGGGAATCATTGTTGATCGGATATCATTTGACCCTGAAATGTATTTTGAAATTGTGCATAAATGCAGGAGATTTTTTGAAAAGTATGTGTTAAATGCACTGCTGCACCAAAATTCAAACACTTGAACAACATAAAATGTGTTCACAAGATTTGTGTACATGTTTATGTACTAATTTAAGTAACATAAGTCAAAATTCATTGCTTAAATACAATATTTATTGTTTATTTATCTTCAGAAAGGACTCATGGTAGATCTACAAACAACTGTATCAGTACTCTGTAGTTGATGACATTACATGTATAAAAGTACAAAATTAACATATTCATGTACATGTGTATCAACAAAATATCATGATCTATAGTACATTTACTCATGTGACTGAGTTAATACTAGTGGTTGAATATTAATAGTTTTGTAAGAGAAAACAGTTGCAAATATAAATATATAAAAACACTTTGTCTTCATAGTTCATACATCTTACTTCACTAAAGGTTTTTGACAATTGCTTAAAAATGCACACACTCTCAGAATTTGATTGCATAATGGTTTGATTTTTAATGGAATAGTATGAGATAAAATTTTGTAATTCTTCAATCTGCCTATTGCCCTTTCTACATGAATCCGAAGCTTTGCAATTTTTTTTGTTTTCAAAATATCGTGAGCAGTTAGATGTTTACCTTTTCCCCATGAACACTTTTTGGTAAATGGTGGTATATTCAATGTAGCCCTTCTCTCTAACAACAAGTCTCTGATCAAAAACCCTCTGTCGGCCATCACTTCATCACCAGGCTTTACTAAATCTAAAAATCCACTGTGTTCTGTTATGTACCTATCTGACACATTTCCTCCCCAAAGATTAGAAACGAACATAAAAGCTCCAGAGGGTGTCACAGCAACTAAAGCTTTGAATGTGTTTTTCTGTTTATATGAACTAAATGTTCTTATCTGTGCAGTAGGTGTAGATGGCCTTTCAATGAAAAACTCAGTACAATCAATTATGCTAGCTGTTTTTGGAAAAACTGATTTAAAACATTTTGGCATAAATTTTTTCAAACACTTGGAACTTGGTCTTTTCAACAGTGGTGAAAATACAGTATTCATGTAACTAATCCATGTGACAAAAATTTGTGATACCCTTGTGCAAGAAATACCAAAGCTATCTGCAATTACAAATGTAGGTAAAGCTAGACGAAGTCTTAATAGAGTCACAAGGAATTCGTGAAAACGAGTCAGCTTCCTATTTGGGCCAGACTTTTTGGAAGGATTCTTGGCTTCTGTATTAGGAATGGCTGATCCACCTTTCCAATATGCAAGTGTCGGTGTTATTTTGTCAAGTATGGCTGTAAAGTAATAAGAAGACGATAAGAGATACTAGTATTTTACATTCAGAATTATCTGTTCTATACTTTTAATTCTAATTTTGCTATGGTATAGTAAACATGAAGTCAAATCATATGTAATTTTGCTTTAGTTAATTTTTTTTTACATGCATTAGAAATATCATTAAATTTACCGAAGATTCCAAATAGAGTCAGAACAGATGGCAGTCCAAAATAACTCATAACGGAGCTATCACTGTTTGTCATCTTGTCGACTGTCATGTACCGCCTCAGATCATCTTTGTTCTTGAAGGTGTCTCGAAGTTGCAACAGTTCAGCCTCAGATTTCTCTAGGTCATGCAGGGTCAAGTCTGTCTGACATTGTACATCTGAGGAATGGACTACTTCATTACCAACTGAACAGTAATCATGATCATGGGGGGCTAAATAGATAAAAAAAAAAGGGGTTTTTATTAGCTTATTGATTGCTTTTGAGTTCTTCAGAACTATTACAAATTAAAGGCTGTGCATAAGTCAACATACCTGCTATTTGTTCTGCTGTCATTAAGGATTGAACAGTGATTTCTCTTTCCACTGGGAATGGGAAAGGTTGTTTTCCTTCATTTTCATCCTACATGTACAATTAATAGGTTATATTTATTTTAAATCATTTGAATAATAATCAAATTATTGTTGATAAATTGACCCAGAGCATTGTTTAAAATAATGAAAAAAAGGCCTACAATGTCTTATGATACGTACATGTACAAGAAACCCCGTTGTTTTAGGCCTTGGTAGAGACTCGTATTTTGTGGGCGTGGCTTCACTCGTAATACATGTGGATCTTTTCTCAATGGAAGAAGTTCCACGGGTCTCTTGTGGGCGTTTATAGTTATTATATCGATACAGCTCAGGATACGGGTGGGCTTCAGTAGGTCTGCCTTCTACAAAATGTTTCGAGCAAATTCTATCGTGGCGAGAGGGGTCAAACTCATGGCGTCTAACTAACTCCAGCCATTTCTTGCGGAGTTTGGGTTGTTTTGAGGTGGGAAACGCAAAGAATTCCACATCGGCCATGAAGCCATATCTTCCCTTTTTACGAGAATCTGATGAACAGCCTTCAGCTACACAGTAGTAGCGAGGCATTTCAATGCAGACGATGTTTCCAATGTCAACAATTTCACCGGAAGTGATGCGCCCCGCATTTTAATAAAAATCACGTGACTTACGTACAAACTAAATGTTAGAATCCTGCCGGAATACGGTAACTCGAAAATGGACTATTCCTAAACATCGACTTTGTGAACTGTTTTCCAATTGTGGTATCAATGGTTTGTCGAAGGTCTGTTCAACAACTGCTTGAATTTAAAGAATCGACCATCAACGCAGGAAAAATATAAATAAAGAGGTAAAAATCGAACAAGACAACATCCGATGACCTGCCTGGTTTTGCTTTAAAAACCACCCATCGTCGATCTGTTTTTAGCTCACCTGAGCCGAAGGCTCAAGTGAGCTTTTCTGATCACATTTTGTCCGTCGTCCGTCCGTCCGTCCGTCTGTCCGTCTGTCCGTCTGTAAACTTTTCACATTTTCGACTTCTTTTCAAGAACCACTAGGCCAATTTTGACCAAACTTGGTACAAAGCATCCTTGGGTGAAGGGGAATTTAAATTGTTAAAATGAAAGGACATATCCCCTCGCAAGGGGATATAATCAAGAAAAAAGAAAAATAGGGTTGGGTCATTAAAAAATCTTCTTCTCAACAACCACTGGGCCAGTAAAGCTGAAACTTATGTGGAAGCATCCTGGTATAGTGTAGATTCCAAATTGTTCACATCATGACCCCGGGAGAAGGGCTGAGCCACAATGGGGAATCCAAGTTTTATATAGAAATATATAGGAAAAATCTTTGAAAATCTTCTTCTCAAGAACCACTGGGCCAGAAAAGCTGAAACTTATGTGGAAGCATCCTGGTATAATGTAGATTCTAAACTGTTCAAATAATGACCCCCGGGGGAAGGGTGGGGTCACAATGGGGTATCAAAGTTTTACATAGAAATATATATGAAAAATCTTTGAAAATCTTCTTCTCAAGAACCACTGGGCCAGAAAAAGTGAAGCTTATGTGGAAGCATTCTGGGGTAGTGTAAATTCTAAATTGTTCAAATCATGACTCCCGGGGGAAGGGCGGAGACATTATAGGGGAATCAAAGTTTTACATAGAAAGATATAGGAAAAATCTTTGAAAATCTTCTTCTCAGGAACCACTGGGCCAAAAAAGCTGAAACATATGTGCCCATGGAAGGATCATGGGGTAGTGTAGATTTCAAAATGTCTAAATTATGATCAGTGGGGTAGGGTGGGGATGCATTATGTATAACAAGGGGGAAATCTGGTAAAGAACAGAATGGTCAAAGCTTCTCAGGTGAGCGATGTGGCCCATGGGCCTCTTGTTTGAAATGTGACTGGAGTTTACGTGTGAAGCATACAGCAATAATACATGCAACCATTTTCTTCAGATACATATTTTCTTAGTAATTTCTAGGCACTTATATATACCATTTCCTTTAAGGAAAAATTACAGGTTTTTTTGGTTTTTCTTGTATGTCTTAATCGTATAATGGTTTATTAAACGTCAAGTAATTGACTGTTGTGTATATTCTTTGCCCAAATGATACTCTTCACGATAGCTTTATAACTTTCTTTACAAGAGATAGGTGAACATGTATGAATGAAGAAATCATCCCTTTGTTGACCTTCTGAATGATCTAGTCTTAGATTACACACAAGAAAGGATGATAATGTCTACTTTATTTTTGGTTAATTATAATGATTTCAATTATTTTAATATAGTAACTGTATTTAAGTGTTCTCATATTGTTTGTCGATCAGTCTATGTTCAGTTTCTTAATCTTTTAAGTCCCAGTTATCGAAGACGCTTGATTTCTTGTCAATTGGAGCAGAGCAGACTTTGACCTCGAAAATGTTGCCATCGAGGAGTGAGCATCGTATTAGGTCCCCCGGACCTTTAAACGAGGCAGACCCAATTTTTTACGACACTGGTCACATCTACCGTGTGTTCCTTGTCATGAACGGCAAATTAGGAAATATCTGTCGAAACTTAAGTGTATAAATAACTGCCCAACGATTATAATCAAAAATGGCAGTCAGCATTTGACTTATGATAGATTATATTTGCTGACAAAGCCATCGTATCGACCATAGAATTACAGAATGATGACTTTAAACGAGACTGCTAATATTCTTTTTAATCATCTTTTTGTCTATTACTTCAGTGACGTAGCATCGTTTTTGAAGGGAGGGGGGGGCAACCACAGACGAAAAATGCAACATACATGACAAAATGACGAGTCAAAAAAATGCCAAAAAGCAAAAAAGCGAAAATCCTATTTTGGTGGGGGTGAAGGGGGGAGGTTGGGTTAGGATCAACTTCTTTCAGTAACAAATATTCTTCCTAATATGCTACATTACCATTAAGTAATCCTTACTCTTAATTTAAAAAAGTGGGGATCAACCAGCATTTCAACGAACAAATTCAAACGTAAAAACAAAATATGTTTGGAAAAAAGTCAGGGTGGGGGATGAGGCAGGCCCCCCCCCCCTGCCCCCGGTTGATTACGTGCCTGTACTTATCAAATTTTAGAAATTGTTAATACGTAGAGCATGCTCGAAGCATCTGAGATATATAAACCCCATATACAGGTGAAAAGAATATATTATACTCGATATATCTACATATTAATTGGATGGCAACTGCAGGTGTTTTCTTCTTTTTGCCTGGAAGATTTTGAATACATTCTGCATCATATGAATCCCAAAACTATGTGCATGGTACCAATTGGAACAGATACTGTCAATCAGAAACTCAAGTATATTTTGATATCATTTTCAGAGTACCTGTTTGTTCTATCAGAATGTTATTGCAAATGACCAACTACAAGGTGATTTTTCAAGTTACATTCTAATTGAAAAAATAGCAGCTGTCAATGATTTCAGAAAGCCTGGACTCGTAGGGAATGGTTGTATGTAAAGTGGAAAAGTCGTGAAATTTTATGCTGGTGATCTTGCATGTTTGTAATTTTATTTTTCCAAAAATTCCTTGGAATTAATCCACGCCCGATAAATACCATTTTCGAATATATTGCTGCACAGTACTCCCGAAATTTTCTCCTTCACTCCTGCTTATATTTTAGTGAGGAGTAAAAAAAGGAACTTGGTAGAACATTAAGTGGCATCCGCTATATGTCTTTGTTTGGAAGGGTTTTTATTCAAAATTCTCCACTTTTAAACACAACTCAAAATGACAAACATTCCTTATTCCAATCTAGAGTATTGTTAGAAAAAGAAAGGAATTGCAAACCTTGCCCATAAATATGTCATTCCAAACCCAAGATAATTAAATTTTGATCGCGTTAGGCCGAAATATTAAAAAAAAAATTTCATTTCAATTTTTTTTTGAAATATGATTGACAAACATGTTTCCTCTATTTTGACTAGTTTTGTTGTGTTTTAACAAAAGGTTTAATACACATTCACAAATAATGAGTTTTATTTTCTTTAATAATTTTTTTATATAAGAATTAAAAAGTCTAACCAGCCTTTCTTTACACACTGTTACATATTTTATTAAATATTCATATGATGCATTCATTTAAAGCACACATTTAACACAAAAGCATCTAATTTGGAAATAATTTTTTTTTTTTTCAAAAAATACAAAAAATCATATAATATAATTAAGAGCTAAAATCGGCTTTTTAATGCTGAAACCATTGTTTAATAAGGATGACGCAGAGTTCTATAAAATATGTGAAATTAAGAAACATTGTTTGAGATATTTATTGACAATATATAATATAAAAAAAATATGAATGAGCCAGCATTTACCATGGAATTGCATTTTAAATGGCCGAAATGCTTAAAAATTAATGATATATAAATATGTTTAGGCTATTGTGACCGAGTAGATTTGGAATGTTGGCGTAAAGGGTACAAGGTAGAAGGTAGAAGGTAGAAGCGCAGTGTGGCCGTAAGGTAAAAACGAAGTATAGGAGTGTCGTATTCCCAAAGGTCCACCACAATTCCAGATATAAAACAAGATGTGTTTGTGAAACACTGATGCCCCAGTACGTATAGCAATAGCGGACATTAGACTTTTCGTAAATGCAAATTTAATATATTGGTACCCAAAGTAGGGTATTCTCACTGGAAATACAATTAGGAAATATGAAAGTAGGCCAAGATTTAAGTTTTTTTCATAAGTTTAGAAATCTCCAAGGTCAAAAGGTCAAGGTAATTGGTATCCAATGAAAGGTGTTGCCACAAAAAATACATATGTTAAGTATGGAAGCCCTAGCCCTAACCCTTCGAAATTTATGACCAAGGTTAAACATTTTAAAACATAGGTCAAACACCAAGGTCAAAAGGTCAAAGTTCTTGGTATCCTTGAAGTTATGGGCAAGGTTCTGCATAAGTACGGAAATCCAAAGTTAAGGTCAAAAGGTCAAGGTTATTTGTACTCAATATAAGGTCTAACTTGTCTCAAAGAATAAATATATGAAGTATGAAACCCCTAGTCCTAACCGCTCAGAAGTTATAATCAATGTTAAAAATTTTCAAAAGTAGGTCAGACTTCTAGGTCAGGGTCAAAGGGTCAAAGATTTGACTGTAAAATGAAAGGTCTTGTCACAAGGATCAAATAACTAGTCCAAACCCTTTAAAAGTTATGGTCAAGATTTGCTTTTTAAAGGAAGGTCAATCTCCAAGGTCAAGGTCAAAGGGTCAAAGTTCGTGGTATCCAATGAAGAGGCGTCTCACAAGGATTACATATGTAAAGCATAAAAGCCCTATCCCTTACCATTCAAAAGTTTTGGCCAAGATTAAACTTTTTTCATAAGTACGGAAATCTTCCATGTCAAGGTCAAAAGTCAAAATTGTTGGTATTTAATGAAAGGTCTTTCCACAAAGAATACATATGTGAAGTATAAATGTCCTAGTGTATACTGTTCAAGAGATATGACCAAAGTAAAAGTTTTGAATTATTGTGTAAAAGTGGGTCAAACTCCAAGGTCAAGGTCAAAAAGTCAATTTTGGTGGTATCCCAAAACATTTTTTGTCACAAAGAATACACATGTGAAATATGAAAGTCATAGCTCCACTTAATCAAAAGTTATGGGCAAGGTAACAGATTTTGTGGACAAACAGACAGACAGCTAGACAGACGGACGGATACGACAAAAACTATTAACCCCCGTATACCCCCATCATGATGGATTCCGTGTTTATTAGATGAGTCTCACCGATGGCAACACTTTATATAAATCAATAATAGACATATAAAAATGATCGAGTGGGATATGGCCGAAGTGGCCCCTGACTCAGAGTCCTAACGAGTCAGACGTGGCCTAGGCTGGCCTCCGTTTATTCCACACTAGAGATTAAATTACATGGCTATTTATAAGAATGTTTATAATGAGTAAATAAATGACAGGTGTTGGCATGATTTATTATGTGTGAAAGATTCACAGGTATCGAATAATCAAATAAACTCAATAACTCTTTGATGTTTATACGAGACAAATAAGTGATACGTACATGATAACAGATAATTACTCAAATGCTGTTTTAGGAAATTAACGGTTCTAGAAACATAGCACTCTATCTTTTTGTTATGACAAGAGTAAAAAAAGTGTCATTAGAAATTAAACAATTAGTTTCGTCAAACACATCATGAGATACAAAATATAACAAAATATGAAATTAAAAGAAAATTCTAAAGATAAAGTTTATTTTTTAGAAACTGTAAATTTTTTACTGTGTTACATGTACTTTCTTAAAATTTAATCTGTACTTTGATTTGATTGACTATGTTGATGATCAAATGTAGAAATTTTAGTTGCTCACGTCGCCTGGGATAGGCTTTTAATTGAATGCTTCGTAACAGGGCAACTTGTATTTATATATCATTTTTCCTGCAAATATAGCTGTCATTTCCGTATTTTTGTTATTTACAAAAAGGAAGTTCTAGTTTTAATTGTTTTAGTAAGAGATGAAAGAAAAAAGATAAAGAAAATTAAATACTACTGCTGAAAAACGAAGACATACAAGGCCACCCCCCCCCCCCTGATTTGACAAAATAATTATACTGTACATATTTTTTCATTTTCAAAATTCATCGAAAAGTGGAACATTTTTTTTTTTCAGAAATAACCTCTTTAGCAACGTCTTCTTTAAAGCATTTATATTTCATTTAATACATGTAACAATAATGAACAAAATATTTTTAAATGGACTTTTAAGCATAAATAGTGAGAAATGGGTATAGTTGCCCCCTGAAAAACTGATTTTCGAATGGCGCGAATGATGGAAAATAAATGTGAATCCATCTTATGTTATTATCACAACAATGGAACCTGAATTCATTCTTTATGAAAATCTCGGATCACTGAAAATATATATATTATATTATCATTCAAACCACACCTTCAATGATAAAGAAAGTTTTCAGAACATGCATAGATTCTCATTAAGTTAACGTAAAAAATCCTTAAAAATAACAGTGATTTAATGAAATACAGTAATCAAATGAGTCATAGATTATAATGTCAACCGAATTTAATAAACGGTTAACTGGATACTCTATCGAACGTCCGGGTTTTAAACACTGGAATCGCTACTCGGTTACTCGGATGTAAATGTTTTCATGTTTCAAAGTGCAAAGTACACATATAAGAAAATTAACTTTTGTCTTTTGTCTTCTCTGTTATCAGTATTTTCACCTCTGATTCAGTAGCAGAAAGTCTTTCATTGATTTTATAAATTTCCTCCTGCACTTTCTGAATATCGTCCTTTGTCGCCATTTTCCTTGATATGTCTTTCACTATGGATAAAATATTTGGATTTATTTCCTCTTGGGCTACTTTAGATGTAAACTTTGATAAACAGTTATAAGGGAGATGAAGTGCTTCAAAAACTTTTTCTATAGGTGTCATCAAACACGATCCATATGACGTCTTGGCAACGGCTAATCCAATACATTTCAGAACTAAGGGGTTTTCTTGTGATATAAAAAAGACAAAAGACCCAGAATCTAGAAATGGACTCCAGGAATCAGAGGGTTTTGAGGGATCGTAATGGGGAATTACTTCCATTTGTCTGCAAAGCGTTATAGTTTCAGACATATTTTCTACATGGATATCGTAATTCATTACATTTGCACAACATTTCCCAAATTTCAAAGTTCCAATCGTCACTCCGGTTTTGGCACCAATTTTTAAAACAGGCTTACGAAAATTCAGCATTTTTACTTTTTCTGTTTCTCCTCTAGGGAACTGCGGAATGTTGCGTTCGGAAAATCCTGTAATTCAAAACAAAACATTTATTTATTTCAATTCTTCCTAAATAAAAATATTCTAGATCTTCACAATCTCTCAATTTTATTTTTACCTGCTTCAATTAATTGCTCAGGAGTATAAACATCTGCAAATTGTCCATTTGAAGGGAGTCTATCCTGATCTGTTATCTCAATCAAAGCAGCATCGACACTCACTTCGTTAAAACGTCCATACCTGAATTCAGCTTTATCAACTTTTCCAATTTGGTCTCCGTTTTTATCTAAAACGTTTATTTCTCGTTTTAATGAATATTCACTTGCTCTTCCAGTTTTCAGCTCACCAACAGGTAACACAACATGTGCACATGTTAGAAAAGCATGCGGTTCTTCATCTTTTAAGGACACAAAACCTCCTAGTGTGCCACTTGTTTTCATGTCTTCATTTCTTATTTGTTGACTCATCTGAACTTGATTAGTCGCAAAATCACAAACTGCCTCGCGGACATCTACTCTATAAGAGCCTATTTTCTTCGGAAAGGCTTTTTCTCCTATTGGAATCACACCCTTAATGTGACAGTAGATAACTATCGAAGGGACCCATTTTATCGTATGGGAATGGCTGCCATAGCCAATCGAACACACGTTAGATGAATTTATCAAAGTAATATTGCTGTGAGTATCAAGGAGTGCATTTATATCAATATCTTTAATTTGAATCCCAGTCGAGCAGGTAAAATCATTCATATCATGAACAAGTAGATGTTGTGCCTCTGAGCTGCATTCGCTGGCACACCGTACCTTTAAATATAGACCCAAGAAGGACTCAATTAAATGAGAAGGTTTGGGGCGTTTTGTAACAAGAACAATGGTGTCAATTCCGGATGAGATTTTGACATGTCGACCGACCCATATCTTCAAAACATCCAATTTATTTTCGAACTTAAGTAAAACTCTTTGTTTTATATTTTCTACAATAGCATGGCTTGCAAAACATGTTTGAGGTTTCTTTTTGCAAAATTCCCTACAAAGTTTTCGCATGTTATCATCAGTCGCTAATGAAAGCGCGGTTTCTATTAACTGCCTGCTTTTCCTTCGAATCCCTTCTTTAATAATTTTCGTGAGATATTCTATAGGAATGCTATTTGTCATAATATCACAGTATTTTAGACCTCCTTTTTTATTTACATCCAAAGTCACCATGTCTATCATTGAAAGTGATCGTTTAATTCCTGAATTTGAAAGCTCTTTTACAGAAATACCGAATATATGAGTATTATGAGCAACGCTCAAGGATAGTCTAAGAGAGTGGTTCTTTTCTGTAATAAAACCCGAGTGACATTCCTTTATATCTGAAGATGGTCCTCCAAAAACACTATCAAAACTCTTTGATTGTGACAATGTAGATGGCATTTGGGTTCTCTAAAAAATAGAATAGAAAATGATGTACATGCATTGTATAATCATATTTGATAAATACTTTTTGAATACTGATAATACTGTAAATCACATATTTTCGTGGGGTCAAATTTTTGTGGTTTAAAGAAATGGTTCGTGGGATTGTGATTTCGTGGATCAAGAATTAATGAGTACTTATGTATGTTACTTTTTTACATTTTGTGGTTGACATGAATTCGTGGGTCTCGTCATACATCGAAAAAACGAAAATTAAACCCCATCGAAAATTTGTGATTTCACAGTAATACAAACCGCGTTTGTTTGCTTGATATTAATCTGTGTTATGTAGGACGTAATTGATGCCTCCATTTGATCCTCTTTTAAAGATATTTCCATACTGTTTATCTGAAACAGAAATCTGTTATTAGAAAACTATACTACTCTCTTATTAATGAGTCAGATCATTGCATAGGGTACTAGCAAAATTACTTAAACGCACTATAAAAGTGATTCATTCATTTTTACAATGTTTATCCTGATATTAATACTGTATTTATCTAAACCCTAAATGATATAAATACTTCATTGGGTTTTAACAGTCTCGTTTAAAGTTAAAATTATTATATAGTATTCTGCAATAGTATGATCGTTATATTGAACTTGTTTGTAAAACACATTTTCAACCTGTCAGTGGTTCGATCTTTACTGACATATTTTATACCTGTTGTAAGTTAAAATGATTTTTACTATTGTAACAGCTGATGATTTCTTTTAACTGACACATCAAACTAATGTGTTCCAGGTGTGTTTTAGCTGCATATCTACATGTATAGCTCTCTGGTCTGAAAAAATCCGAATAGCGGACCAGAGAACTACAGTACAGCCCACTGAAAAAAAATTGTATATATATTGTTGACAAAAATGGTTTGTTTTCTCGATTTAATTATCCGTTCATTAATGCTGTCATCTAAAATTTAACAAACCATGTGTTCCTAGCACATTGTTTCACTACTTTAACAACAAAACATTTCCGAAAACCGCAGTTTTTATCCCTACTGGGTCTAAAGTGAGACCATCGAAAATATTGCTACTTCATTCTTATATAAAAAAATAAAAAAAATTAAAAAAAAGGAGGTTTAGATTAGAAAGTTTATATTTAATACAAGGTAGGCAAAAAAAACTTAAATATACGCAAACCTGAAATTAAAGAAACGAATTTCAACTTGAGGTACTGTGAGCAATAAGCTCCCCAATTAATACCCCCTGCCTCCCAATGAATAAAAAGGCAGTGTCCATGTTTTGTTATAGGAAATCCAAAATATGTGTCGGATCAAAAAGTAAAATATGAAGTTCATGATGGCAATATGTTATAAAGATTCTGTAAAAGTTTAATCAAATTTCTTTCAGTGGTATGAGAGGATTTGCGGATAATATGGGTACCACAAAGCGTAACAGACGGACATATAGCTAGACTGACGGACAGACAGACAGTTAAACAACAGACAGACATAACGATAATTATATATCAAACAATGGTAAGATTTTACATACAGGAAACATCTTGAATGAAGAAGCATAAGCAGTATATTTTAAAGAGTCTTTTTTTATGGTAATATCACAGAATCATATGATATACACTTAGCTATTAACATACCTGATTTATCTTTTTTTTAAACTATGACTTAATGTTCCTTATCAAAATATAATCCCCATAAGTCCAGAAGCATTTTTCTTTCAATTATAATTACTAAATACGTTCCATCCTAAAGTACCACAGAATACTGAATATTGTATCTCAATATTAACACTTGATTGATGTTAAGTCCAACATAAATTACCAAAATTTCTCATTTAGACAATGGCGGTACCATCGGAAAATTGTTCATCTGTTTGTTAAATTGTTCTCTTAAACTTTTTTATGTTTTGTTTTAGAACATTTAAATATCCTGCATTCGTGGATTGGTTGTCCTGATCATCACAATGCAGTGAAATTTATACTTGACTCAGAAAAATCACATGACTCTAAAGTACCTGAACCATGAAAACCATAGATATCTTAATTCATTACAAGGCCCCCAACAGCAACCTAACTTCCAAAATATATTGAGTCTTTAATTTTGAAAAATTTGTTGTTTCTTTGTTAATCATATTTTATTTACGAGGGCCGTTCAAAAATTACGCGGACTTGTTGCACAGAAAAAATATTTGACGACATAATCGGGCAAAATGTCACACATAATATAAAAGAATCTTTACTTATATGGTCTTCAAAATTTCATATCAAAATGTTAGAAATTGGTATCAATTTTGAGTGATTTTTCAGTTCATATCATTAAGTCACGGAGCAGCGAAATCTTCGACGTCACAGGCATTATAAAAAAATATGTTTTTGAGCTTCATTTTTCTCAACATTTTTCCAAGAGTTCCTGTACAGTTTGAGTTACCTTATCTACTCAACATCCAAACACCATTTCTTGTCAAGCTTAAAAATCTATTAAACAAGTGAAGAATATTCTTTTTTGTTTGAAAACCCAAAAACTGTAGGTATTAATAAGATATAGTGTAATATTGATGACTCTCAATCACGTCCTTTACAGTCCGGATAAAGTTTTCGTCGATAATCTTCTTCCCGTCCTCCCGTTTAGCCCTTTACAGAGATCTAACGGTCTAAAATTTTACTTTGCTTTTTGTGGACGAATGTCACGAATATCCTAGTTTACTACATGTTTTATTATGCATATTTTGGATCTGTGTTGGCGATATCTCGAGCGTTACACGTAATATAACAAAAGTGCAATGCGCCGTCAATTCAGGAGACGTTATTTTCACAATCGTTTTCACGGGAATCGCATCAGAGAAAAATCATCATATTTTTGTTAGTACTTCAAATATCACGTGAGAAATCTAAATGCATAATAATAGAACAATTTAAGGATACATTTGAGAAAATTGTCGAAAAATTTCGCGAATTATAGAAAATTAGTGAGTTTAATTTTGGATTCCGCATGTTTTTGCTTCAGATTTTTTGTCGTGCTCCGTACCTCTCCAGCAGCGAAATCAACATACCGATAATTTTAGTAGAATTATTTTAAAATACAGAAATTTTGCCCAAAATTTATTGGAATCTTTAAGATACATATTTCTGTGAAATTTCATAACTATATGACGTCTGTAAGAGTAAATAATAGCACAGTCCGCGTAATTTTTGAACGGCCCTCGTATTTCATTTTGTGCAATCGGTTTGTACTTAAAGTAAGATATGAAATTTTTCAATTTACAGAATAATAAAAAACGATGAAAACCAAAATTTATATTAAATTATAAAATTTGTTACCCAAAATGTTTGTATGCAATTTAACTGAAAATGGTAGTAATATTTTCAGTTGTGAATGTAATCAAGTCTTGTAATTTGAGATTCTCATAACATTGTTTTCTGTTTTTGCATTTATATGATGATTTCAACTCAAAAAGTTGGATGAACGAAGAATAATAATAGGAAGCTATTTGATTGGCTTATGTCAATCAATTGCATCTTAAACAGTTATTTTCATATTCCTTTGCATTGAGTCCAAGTAAAATGATTGAAACGCACTATAATGTATGTAGGGCGTAAATGATGCCTCTATTTGATCCACTTCTAATGATATTTATGTCCTCTTTATCTGAAACAGGTATTTGTTTATAAAAAACTATACCAATTACTTATTAATGAGTCAGATCATTTGACATTCCTTTGCATGGCATCTAAGTAAAGTGATTAAAGCGCACTATAAAAGTGATTCATTTATTTTTACAATGTTTATCCTGATATTAATTCTGTATTTATTTAAACCCTAAATGATATAAATACTTCATTGGGTTTTAACAGTCTCGTTTAAAGTTAAAATTATTATATAGTATTCTGCAATAGTATGATCGTTATATTGAACTTGTTTGTAAAACACATTTTCAACCTGTCAGTGGTTCGATCTTTACTGACATATTTTATACCTGTTGTAAGTTAAAATGATTTTTACTATTGTAACAGCTGATGATTTCTTTTAACTGACACATCAAACTAATGTGTTCCAGGTGTGTTTTAGCTGCATATCTACATGTATAGCTCTCTGGTCTGAAAAAATCCGAATAGCGGACCAGAGAACTACAGTACACACAGTCTAGTCGAACCCTCAAACGGGGGTAAACGGAAATAGGAAAACCGTACCTTCAAACGGGGGTACGCACATGCGCAGACACTAAAAAAGTGCCGTTTTCACGGAAAAACGTGTGGTCCACAAAATATGCTCGTGCAAAGTGATGGATTATTTCGTAGCTCTGTATGTACTCAAATTTGGTAGATTAAAGATGTTTAAAGAGATTGTATTGCGAAAAAGTATATGTTTATTGCAAAAATCGAGACTTTTTCTCTCCCAAAGTTAGCGTATTAAATTCTGTGCCTTGACCACCATGCTTGATACAACTAGATTTTTTATTCATAATTTAATAAAACGTATGAATAAACAAACAATTGTTTGTTTAAAGTTGAACTACATATAATTCCCTCCCCCGGTATTAAAAATCTTGTGTAATTAGCATGTTGTTTATTATTTTTCGACACTTTCTTTTGTGCATGTCCGAATTCCCTCTGTCCTGTAAACAAACTTTTGTGCCTCAGAAATGACGTAAATAAAAACGAAAACATTTTTATTTTTTTTTAAACGAAAACAAAGGTGTAGACAATTCATTTTTGTATGTTTATGATTTTTTTTTTTAAATTATTTTTTAAATAAGAAGAGTTATCGTTCGTCTGCTTTCGCGCGTTGCATTTAGGGAAGGAAAACCCTCGTTTAAGGGTATACCCCCGTTTGAGGGTTCGACTAGACTGGTACAGCCCACTGAAAAAAAATTGTATATATTTATTGTGGAGAAAAATGAGTTGTTTTCTCGATTTAATTATCCGTTTATTTATGCTGTCATCTAAAATTTTACAAACCATGTGTTCCTAGCATATTTTTACTGTTACAACAAAACATTTCCCCAAACCGCAGTTTTATCCCTACCTGAAAGTGAGACCATCGAAAATTTAGCTTTTTCAATCCTTTTACAATGAAGCGCATTGAAGTGGTAAAAATTTCCGTTTGGATGGAACGTTTTAAGCTATCTTAAAACACGCCCATTTCTTGAGAAAGGAAAAATCGGTCAAATGATTCAAGCGAATACCTGTAGAACAGGTATTGTTAAAATATAATAGCCAATCAAATTGACGGTCCACATAAACAGCCAGTAAGCACGTGTTCGACTGATACATTTGTTATGCTTACTCCAATAAACATGATAAAATCATAATTATGTACAAATTCGTTGCAATGCGTGTTTTACAAAAGCGGGGACTCTATATATAGTTTTTTTCTTATTCAAAAATCTTCAATTTAGTGTAACTCATGTTGCTTGTCGAGGAAAGTGGGTGTCCTAAAACATTACGACGATTATTGCTTTCTCGTTTCTAAAGAAATCGGCGTGTCGTTATGTTATAAATGACGGTCAAAACATGACTCAGAACGTTTCATCCAAATGGAAAATTTTACCACTTCAATGCGCTTCATTGTATCAAAATAATTTACAGACAAAACAAAAAAAAACAACAGGTTTAAATCACAAAGTATATTTCATACCAGCTAGGAAAAAAACTTGAGTGAACACAAACCTGAAATAAAAGAATAAATTTGAAATGGTGAGATTTTACATACAGAAAACATGTAGAATGAAGAAGCATAAGAAGTAAAGAGTCTTTGTTTAAATCGTAATATCACAGAATCATATGAAATACACTTAGCTATTTACATACCTTAATTATCTTTTTTTCCAAACTATGACTAAATGTTCCTAATCAGTACAAAATATCCATTATTCCAGAAGCATTTTTCTTTCAATTATAATTACTCATTACGTTCCATCCTTAAGTACCACAGAATCACTTTATACCGTATATTGTTTCTCAATATTAAAATCTTATGTTGAGTCCAACAAAATACCAGAATTTTCTCATTTAGACAGTGGCGGTACCATCTGAAAATTGTTCAACTGTTTATAAATCTTAAACTTTTCTTATGTTTGTTTTAGAACATCTAAATATCCTGCATTCGTGCAACAGTTGTCCTGATCATCAAAGTACAGTATTACTTATACTTGACTCAGAAAAGTGTACGGAAGCCCATTTAGGACCTATCAAAAATATTTTTGAATTCGTTATAACGGTTTTTAGAATTCGTTATAACGAATTTAATTTGTTATAACAGATTTATTGAATTCATTATAAGGAATTTAATTTGTTTTAACAGATTCATTGAATTCGTTATAACTAATTTATTTTGTTATTACAGATTTATTGAATTCGTTATAACGAATTCAATTGGTTATTAAAGATTCATTGAATTCTTTATAACGAATTTAATTTGTTATTACAGATTTATTAAATTTGTTATAACGAATTTAATCTGTTATTACAGATTTGTTGAATTCGTTATAACCAAATTCTTGAATTGGTTATAACGAATTCAACAAATCTGTAATAACAGATTAAATTCGTTATAACGAATTCAACGAATCTGTAATAACAAATTAAATTTGTTATAACGAATTCAATTAATCTTAACAGCAAATTAAGTTCGTAATAACGAATTCAATTAATCTGTTATAACAAATTTAATTCGTTATAGCGAATTCTAACAATCTGTTATAACAAATTAATTTCGTTATAACGAATTCAATGCAAAATATTTTTAGATAGGTCCTAAATGGGCTTCCGTACAAGTGTGATAACCATAAATATCTTTACTCATTACGAGGCCAGCAACCGCAACCTAACTTCCAAAATTTATTGAGTCTTTAATCAGAAAAAATTGTTTCTTTGTTAATTTTACTTTACTTATTTCACTTTGTGCAGTCAGTTTGTACTTTTAGTAATATTTGACATTTTGTAATTTACGGTATAATAAAAACCACGAAAACCAAAATTTACAAACAAACTGGTGGTTCCCCGCTACAAGACTGACTTTTATGGTAATAGAAGTGTTACTCAAACTGTTTGTATGCAATTTAACAAAATGGTAATAACATTTTCAATTGTCTATGCAATGAAGTCTTGCTATCTGAGATTCTCTGAACATTTTCTTTCTGTGTTTGCATTTATTTTATTATTTCAATTCAAAAGGTTGGGTGAAGAAGATTAACTATAAACAGGGTGTCCCAAAACATATGTTACACTTTCAATCATCTTTAACTTTATCAAACCAACATCACTCACTAAGATATTTTGTCAACATTTAGTGTATTAGCATATATTTTTTCTGACAAACTTTCGGGAATTTCTGTTGAGAAATCATGTAATTATGATGGCCTAGTGACATCATGATATTTTAAATCTGGAACCTTCATGTGAAGGTGGGAGAAATTGAAAAACTTTGCTGTGGGTCTAAATCTTCTACTTTTAAGTCTTTAGAACCATGAGAAAACATTATCCTGTAATGAAAGTGCTCAACACAATATTAATTTACAGTTTTGTTAAGGATATTGAAGTTAAAGGCACTATAAATGACACAACTTAGTTCGTGTGTTGGAAGACCAAGGAATGCCCGTGTCAAAAAGAGCATCAATATTATTGATAGAATTGTAATTACAAAATCTTTTTTTAATCCCTTAGATAGGTCCTGCATGAACAATATAGCACCTTTGGTAAATCTAATATTCATAAAATACTCAAATTTCACCGCGTGGTTTTAAATTTTTTATTCAAATTTGCACAAAAATGGAATTTAAAGTGAAAAATATTTCTATAGATTAATAAGGATGATTTCAGAAGGGCATACTTTTAACCATCACAGAAGGTTTACAATTTCTTTATTTTCTAGAAATTTATTATTTGATTATTTGAATCATTTGCATTGAAATAAGGCCAAAAAATGTATACCAATCAAGGCATCCAATTCTTTGTTTGTATCATCTGTCCTTAATTCAAAGGGACAATATTTAGAACATGTTGTTGTAAAATGACATATGTAGTTCTAAACAAAAATGTTGATGATTAATAAAGAATTTGTGACAAATGTATGCTAAACAAAAAAAAAATATAACAATTTTATTATATATTTCAAATTTCATTAATGTAACTTGAGGCGTAAAATTTTTATGACGGTTTAAAAGTGTAACATATGTTTTAGGACACCCTGTATATATAATGATAATTTATATTTTCATAAGAGGAAGCTAATGGATTGGCTTATGTCAATCACGTAAGATTTGCATCTTAAACAGTTATTTGGATGTCAGTAGCATTACACATGTTACACAAGGTAACATTTTTTGCAATTTGAGCGGGAGAAAAAATTCTCAAAAAGATGTTCGAGCGATTACAGTTGAATGTTTGGAATACTTGTGGCTTACAATTAATCATCACGTATATGTGTAAGTATATCTAATATTTACGAAGAAAACGTATGAGATATTTTGAGCATAAAACTGTAAAAAGAAGATTTCATTATGGTTTCTGCTATAATTATATGTATGTTTCCATTACTTATGTCTTCAATTGTGTTTGGTATTGTCAATTATACTATGCGTTTACATATTTTGATTGCTTCTCCTTTTTTTTATTAATAAAGGATCATTCCATTCCAAGCTTGTGTTTTCCTTTGTGTCATACCAGGTATCCATAAAGAAACTTTTATTAGACAGTGTGGAATTCTTTGTCAAATTTAAAGGATTAAATTACGGACAGTTTGCAATTTGATGAAAAACATGATATTCAGACAATGCAATAAGAATCTCATAACAGAACACATAATCCTACAGAAAAAGAATGACAAATAAGATATATATATATGCGCATATAAGACAAATTGACAAAATAAGATATATTCATGCATATGGGGACTTGCATGGCCAATTTTCACTCATCTAGATCTGAAACTGGACTTTGGTGACAAATTATTTACTGTTTGTTTAGAACACTTTACATGTAATCATTATCTAATTCATGCAGTATGAGGCAATGAAACGATACCCGCAGGTGCACTTATAGTAGATTACTAGTAAGGTATTTCAATAAGTGATCAAGACCCCCCC
>PRKT01000410.1:363187-400822 GCA_003671525.1 Saccostrea glomerata
TCAAAGCACTATATTGAAGTTGACAAACCCGATCTGTCATACTTACATAATAGCATTCAAGAAAAAATACTGGATATGCATATTAAAGGAACATTGGATAAAGAAACATATCGTTATCTAAATGATAACGAGTCGTCCCTTAAATGCGGACACTTATACTTGCTCCCTAAAATACACAAGATCAAAGATAATGTCTTAACTGCCCTCAGGAATGGCACTTGCAGCCTCAGACGGTTACCACCTGGGCTGCCTATTATTTCACAATGCGATACGCCAACACATAGAATTGGTGCTTACTGTGAGCACTTTCTAATCCCGATAGTTAAAAAACAATCGACCTATATAAAGGATACAACTGATTTCATTAATAAAATCGAAACTTTATGCCTACCATCGCAAATCTTATTGATCACATACGATGTTACAAGTATGTATACCAACATGGAGTTCGATGAATTATTATGCGCTGTTGAAGAAGCTTATTCTAATAACGAAAGAGACCTCTCAGAGTTACCCTATCCAGATGTCTCAGATCTCCTCTTCTTTGTGAAATGCATACTCTAAAATAATTATTTCGAATTCAATGGAAAATATTACAAACAAATCATGGGGTGTGCAATGGGTTCAACTGTTTCCCCAGAGGTATCTGATATTAGAATGTTCCAAATAACCCAATCAATCATGGCAAAGTTTCAATTTGCTAATAAAGTCTTGTTTCATGGCAGATTTAGAGATGATGGTTTAATCATCTTCAATGGTTCTGAGACTGAGATTCTCGATTTCTTTGACCTTGGTAATCAGTGTCATCCGCACTTAAAATTTACCTTTGAAATCTCTTTTGATTCAGTGAACTTTTTAGACACAACAGTGTATAAAGGAAGAAAATTTCAAGAATCAAACAAACTTGATATCAAATCTTACATAAAACCAACAAACAACTTTCAATATCTACACAGGGAAAGTTCTCACAACCCAGCGGTATTCAAAGGTTTTATCAAAGGCGAATGCAAAAGACATGTGAGGAATACCAATGACACTGCAGCTCTCAATATTATTCTTCAAGACTTTAAGAAACACTTGTCAAAGAGAGGCTACTCTGATACAGAAATAGATCCTATTATCACAAAAATAATCGGAACAGACAGAATGGAGATCCTAAATAAAAGTAACAACCAATTAAAACTCCACAATAAACTGGTTATGGTTACAAAATATAATCCCCGAATCAAAGGATTAAAAAACGCATCTTAAAATACTGGAACGAAATGCAAACAGACACAAGATGCAAAGAATTATTTACATCGGAACCTATTATAGCTTATAGCAAAGACAAAAGCATAGGCGAAATAATTATTAGGTCACGTTTACCACAAGATCACACAGCTAAGGTGGACCCCTAAAGAGGCAGACCTTAGGGCAAGTACCCGTACAAAAACTGCCGAAACACTCTTTACTATATTTCAATATACATTTATGAATGCTTATATTTCTAACAGAATAGAATGTCGCAAAGTTTGGTTTAGAGTGTAGGGTCCTAATAAATTTCATGGACAAGTTTGGCTGATTGATGTCTTTATTTTACACCCCAAATCCTAATGAAGCGTTAAAAAATCATTCTTTAATTTCTTACAATCTAATATTTTGTTATCATTTTTTGTCAACTAGTTTGAAATAAATTATAAGGTGGTTTATCTGTTTTTTTTTCTCCTGTGGATCTGTTTCTTCCAAAAGTTGATTAAAAACAAAAGAGGCCCCACTGCAACATCTACTGAAATAACAACCACTATTAGAATAAATTTGAAAGTGCATTTCATAACCAAAAAAGATTGCAATCACAATTGAAATTGAGTTCACTGTCGAAATAACTTTTTTAATAGTGATTGAAATAATGAATTAAATAAGTGATTGAAAAAGAAATTTTTAATATGTTTAAAATGTTCAATATAAAGATTTCAATAGTGATTTAAATAATTATTTCAATAGTTGCTGACAATGATTTTAGTACCAGAGCCAATTTGTAATAACCTCACTATTGAAAAACAAGAGGCAGGCTCATGAGCCTTATAGGTACATGTAACATGGGAACCATGCATCACCTTTCTAACAATTAAATTTTGTTTGAGTTTTAAACCAGAGGCCATGAAATTCACGATTTTGAAAAAGGCACCATTGCTTATCATAATCATAAGAAGAACAAAGAAGATATGCAGTTCAGCTATATAATCAGTAGTACCACACCCGACAGGAACCACTGACCTTGTAAACAAGTGTAAATGCAAAAAAAGAGATCATAATAATTGTAAAAGATTTATAATAATTTATCTTGAGTGAAAACTTATAATGTAGCACCATGTAAGTAATATGTAATATTTTAAAAAGTTTTTTTTTTTTTTTTTAAAAAAAACTCGAGGGCTGTTCAATAAAAATAATATCTTCGGTGCTCGGAAAGAATCAAAAGACGCTTTTCAATAAGTTTTTTTTCTAAATAATTAAACTTAAATATTATCTTTGAATTAAAACACATGTTAATAACATTTTTATCCAATTTCTGATTGGTTTTAGAACTCATATTTGAATATGACTTTTCGTATACTGGATTATGGCAGATCCTATAAATATCTGGTTTTGTTTCTTCTTTCTGACGTGTTGGTTTGGACGCTGTCATGAAGAAATGTAATGTAGAGGATACCTGCTTCTAATTCCTTCTTCTTAAAAACCTTTGATTTTTTGGCAAAGAATTGCTTTCTAGACTCCTCCAGAAATAAACAGTTTTCCCGATCGAAAAAGAATTTGAACAACAAGACCACAAATATTTCAGAAATTGGCATATAAAACTATCTTTTTTCCATTGTAATTCTTTGATGTTTTTGTCAAGAGCATCTTATTAAATTGTAAAAATGTTTTGAGGTTATAAAGCAATGGATTCAGGTTGTATTATCTGTTTATATGTTTGAAAATTTTTGATTTTCTAAAATACGATGTCGTTTTTATTCATTTTTCAAAACATAAGGTGACCATGGGGTACTTAGCTTTTAATGCCAAACGTTTCTTTGAAATAGTGTGAACTACCCCCAAACTAATGTCTATTAAATTTGATCTTTTTTCACGTCAGTCAAACATTATAAGTGATAATTTGTCGAATTTTGGCGAAGAGAAAATTGTTTGATTTAAGTCCTGGTTGCCAAGGATGGTACCCATTTTTGATGCTTATTATAACATTATTGTTTACTAGAATTCACCTGCTCATGTGTCTATAAAACAGCCATTGGTTGCTTGAATTTTCACAAATTTCAATGAATATTTTTTATGGAATCATATCAGGTATTACAGCAGCTTAATTGACGCGTTTAAGGTTCATAAACCTTCTGTTCACTCATATAAAATGTTGCTTGAACCTTTATGATTTTCCAGAAGAAATGTGATTTATAAGCAAAATACTGACAATTAAAACATAGCTTGCAGGGCAAAATTGGACAAGAAAGACACTTCAATTTGACAAATCTATAGGACGTTTATGTCATTAAGAGTTATCTCTCTTATCCCAGTATCAATGACCCTTAACTTCACTCTAGTTTACTGATTCATTTTTAGTGAAGTGTCTCGATTAGCGCTTGTTTTTCGCTTCTCACAATGTAAATATGAGATGAAAAGTGGTCACATCAACTGCTATCATTTTATTCAAGATTAAATCATGAGAGAAAGTCAAGCTCTGTCATATGATACCTGTGTTTTATGCCATAGACTTGCTCCGATGCAATATGTAAATTATTGAAATTTGATGCAATGTAATTTTGTTCATATCTTTATCTAATTCTTCTACAATGTAGACGATAACATATTTGTTGAACTAATTTTGAATATATAGCATTAAGTTATTAATTTCTGGAGATTTATCGAAAGTTTTCGTAAAAAAAAAAACAAAATGATAATTGCTCGCTTTTCATGATCAGTTTAAATCATTCACTGGAACTCTTGAAGAGGTACCGAAATTACTCTTTCTAGCTCTTCATCTTTATTATGTAATTCCTTCTGAACTCGCTTGGCTTATGGAGGTAATGGGATGACTAAATTCTACTATCCCTTTTGTTATCTAATTCCTTGACATTTTTATTTCCAAAGAACCTCTCCGGACATGAGCGGCCAACATGGTTGGGGAGTGGAGATGTTACCCAACATGTATAAAATGCAACCAAGACATTAAAGTTTAAGCTTTCCACTGAAATCCTGTCTATCCCGGCCGCTAATTTCACACTAGGTGTACCTTTGTAGATTTACATCTCCATATTTGTAACTCCTTCGAAATTTGCAATAATTACTTTAAATTTCAATTTGAATTTTAATTATTATTATTTCCGACCTTGAGTTCTTTTTAAAGTTCTAATGCACTTTTGAAATAATTTACAACCTTTTGTATAATCTTTAAATATTGTGTGTTGAAGATAATTTATCCAAACATCTGACCTCTGGTTATTGGTTCCATCTTCACCCTAACCAAATACATGTTTTGATGAACAAGTAAACAACCGCATTCTAATGAATCGTATATTGTGGGAATCGCCCAGGTTAAAAGGTCACCCTAGTGGTCAGTATCTCCGTTTATTTTTATCCTCAGAGCTGGCATCTATTATCTTAGAGAGCCTAATAGTGCAAAGCCATAAAATATGTTACATTCTTATTTTTTCTGCAATTTTTGTTATGATAAATTCCCCCTAGTGCCGAAAATCTTGTCCCCAAGATTTATTTATAGAGCATACGATTCGGAATATTCCGTCTTGCTGCGAAATTTACATAAAATCGAAAGTTCAGAGTGATATTTATTTGATGTCATCGCGCCGACTTAAACTTTATTTAAATATCTATTTAAAATTACATATTTTCAGATGACTTTAACAAAGGAAATACATAGACACATATTAATATACATATTATGTAATTTAAATGCACACACAAAGTATCGAATTACAAAATACACTTTCTAAAAAGAAACATACAATATATAAAGACACAAAAGATACCAAAAAAGTATTTACAATTGTCTTGATTCTCTCTCTCACTCTCTCTCTCTCTCTCTCTCTCTCTCTCTTTCTCTCTCATGGGCAGCGGTATAGAAAAATACAGTAGTGATAAAAAAACGTAAAAAATCTTAATTCACAATTAACAAAAAAATATGTTTTTCACAGTACCGCAAGGTAAACACTTTCATTACAAGACATTATTCCGTTCAACTGCAGATAATCCTATATCTGACGTATACTCTATCTGCTTTGAAAAGAAATCTTGAAAAGTTAAGTCATTATTACTTATGAAAGGAGAAATGATTTTTCGTAATAATTTTGGAAGAATGTAAAATATATACATTATATCCCTTCCATTAAGATCATTTTCCCTCCAAATTTGTCTCACCAAACCCCTTGTTTGGTTGACTTTTATAAAAGTCCTGACTTAACCTTTAACCTAAATGAACGGTTTAAGGGTTTCCCTTGACAATTTTTCAAGGCCCTTAAAATTCCCATTTATAGGTTTTAATTAGATTCTCTCGCAAGAGTTTGTGACTTTACTTTCAACGTAAATGAATGGAATCAGGGGTTTTCCTTTACTATAGTTCAAGGCCTTTCCCATTTAGGATTTATTTGTGTAACTTGCTTAACCTAAACAAATGGAGTTTCCTTTACTATCGTTCATGGCCCTTCCCATTTATATTTTTTTTTCTCTTGATTTCGTCTCATAAATTTAAGAACACTTCATCTCTTATTTTGCAAGTACACTTGTATTTAAATCTTACATGTAATTCACTGTTCGTCAACAATGTTATTATCAGGTAAGTTAATTATAAAACATTGCTTATGTAAAAAACATATCAACAACATGACAACATTTTAAATACTGTCGTCGTAAAAAAAAAATTAGCAAAACAAAGGTAGGCATTTTGAAAAAAAAAATGCTATCCTACCTGTACTCAGTTTCATTTTTTTTCAAAGTCTTTCTCATAGGACTAAAAATTAAAATTTCCATCGATGAGATAATTCGTCTTCACATCGGCACTGAGATTCGGGAGCAGGGGCTCCAGCACATATTTTAATAATACGAAATTGTTCGTTTTGTTGGCCACCAAAGGACGGGCTGATAGTAGTCGAGAGTGCATGTTCTATTTGCACAATCGAGAGTTTTTAATTCGTTTAGGCTGTTGCACTGGACTTGCGGTCAACAAAAGTTTATCAAAATGTGTAGGTCTTGGTTGCTTCTGCCCAGGGGGTGTCAGGTCTGTTGGCCTCGTCGATGTTCTGACGGCTCTGGTCCGTGGCTCGACTTTATTCGAGTCGTCTGTCCGAAAATCCAGCGGGATTGCTAGCTAATCCTAATCTGGGTTGGGGGGGGGGGGGGGGGGCTTAGAGAACTGTCAAAGGCTATTTCCTTCCTTCTGAATCTGGACACAGACTACCAATTATTTTGCTATACATTCTTTATAACATAAAAAATATTTTAAAAAATTACACCGGCTCAACTTACCTGAAACTTAGCACAGAGTTAGACCATTTCAAGTCCAAAATTTTACCAAGTTCTCAGGAACATTCATAGTCTGCAAGTCTTTTTATGGCATCGCAAATAACCCCTACCCTGCTTTTTTCACTTTCTCTTCGAGGAAAGGGTAAATATGGGCCTCTTTACACCCTTCCTACTACGCACTTAAAAGCAAAATTTCCCATTATTATCATTTTTATAATTTTTTTCAGACCCTCTCCTTTCCATTTATGCCCAAAAATAACCGCTTTCTACTCCATAAACACCCTAAGAATTTTTAAGAAAAAACCTCTATTTTTAAACTGGAACTACTTGAGTGGTCAATGAAATAGGGGTAAAATTAGTAGTCTGTAACCATCTAACCCCACTATGAATCTCCACCACTTTTCGTAAAAAAAAAATAAACAAAATAATAATTGCTCGCTTTTCATGATCAGATTAACTGATTCACTGTAACTCGTGAAGAGGTACCGGGATGACTCATTCTAGCTCTTCATCTTTATTATATAATCCCTTCTGAACTCGCTTGGCTTATGGAGGTACCGGGATGTCTAAATTCTGATAAAGCAATGGAAAATATAAAAATAAATTTAAAGAAAATTAGTCCGTTCATGAAAATAAGTAATAAAGAACTATATGCGGTATATAGCATATATTTGCCCCCACAAAAGTCAAATTTTGAAAACTTCCTGAAATGTGCTGAATTCAATAAATTGTATGAGAAATATAAATAAACGGAAAATATTATCGTGTCAAAGCAGTGTATTCACAATTTTTGTATTTATGGCGTCACAAACTAGTCCGATTTTATATCCTTTTTCAGAAAGAGGACAAAATGGACAAAATTTCAACAATTTTAGCTTCAAAATTTATAGAGCGCAAGTTTGTTCAGGAACAATATTGACATATTTCATTGATATTATCATTCTACACATTATATCAAAATATTGATCCTGAACACACATGCGCTCGGTGACTTTTACTCAAAATTTCGACGAAATATTTACATTTTTCTGTAAAATTCATTAAAAACTGAAATTTACGTCATGTTTGTGACGTCATTACGTACATATGGCGTCATTACTTGAAATTATTCAGTGCTTTGAAGTCAGCATATACTCCCCTGTTTAAGAACTTAATTAAATATATCTCCATCAAAGTTTGATTTGGGGGGCAAATATCGGTTATTACCGAATAAAGTTCTTTAAGGGGAAATGTTCGTTATCTCGTATTACCCGCCAATGTTTCCCTAACAGTACTTTAGCTAGATATGTAAAGTTAGCTACTAGTAACTGGCTACTAGTAGCTGGCTACGACAAGTGGGTAAAGTTGGCTACTAGCAGCTGGCTACGAGAAGTAAGTGAAGTTAGCTACTAGTAACTGGCTACTAGGAGCTGGCTACGACAAGTGGGTAAAGTTGGCTACTAGTAGCTGGCTACGAGAAGTAAGTAAAGTTAGCTACTAGTAACTGGCTACTAGTAATTGACTTGAACCTTCTAGTACCTTTTGTTTAAAATTAGGCTATTTTGGAAGACAAGACTTGATATTCTTGAAGTAGCTGGATTTTTACACCGCTGATATCAACTGATATTGCTGATAAAAAAAAAAATCACTCAGCTTTTCTACATGATCTGGCACTGAACTTACCAAGTTATTGATAGTAATAATCTTCAGCTACTGGTACCTTTTGTTTAAAATTAGGCTATTTTGGAAGACAAATCTTGATATTCTTGAAGTAGCTGGATTTCAACACCGCTGATATCCACTGATATTGTTGATATTAAGAATTTTTGAGGTTTTTCACATGATCTGACACTGAAATTACCGAGATATATGTAGTAATGAACTCAGCTACTAGTACCTTTTGTTTAAAATTGTGCAATTTTGGGAGACAAATCTTGATATTCTTGAAGTAGCTGGATTTTTATATCACTGATATCAACTGATATTGCTGATCGTAATTGGTTTCCAATGAAAGGTCTTGCCACAAAAAATACATATGTGAAGTATGGAAGTCCTAGCCCTTATCCTTCAAAAGTTATGGCCAAGGTTAAAGATTTAAAAAATCAGGTCACACTCCAATGTCAAGGTCAAATGTCTTGCTATTAAATGAAAAGTCTTGTCAGAAGGATTAAATTATATAAAATACAAAAGCACTAGCTCTAATCTTTTAAAAGTTATGGGCAACGTTTGATTTTTAAAAGTAGGCCAAACTCCAAGATCAAGGCCAAAAGGTCAAAGTTCTTAGTATCCAATAAAAGGTCTTCTCACAAGAATTACATATGTAAGGTATGAAATCACTAGCTTGTAATCAAAAAACAAAACAAAACAAAAGTTATGGCCAAGATTTAAGTTTTTTCATAAGTACAGAAATCTACAAGGTCATTGTCAAAAGGTCAAGGTAATTGGTATACAATGAGAGGTCTTGCCACAAAAAATATACATACTAGTTTGTAAAGTATGGAAGCCTTAGCTTTAATTCATTAAAAGTTATGGCCAATTTTAAAAAGTTTGAAAAGTTGGTCAAACTCCAAGGTCAACGGGTTAAAGGTCTTGTTAGCAAATGAAAGGTCTGGTCACAAGGATTAAATATGTAAAGAATGAAGCACTAGCCCTTACCCTTTAAAAGTCATGGTCAAGGTTTGCTTTTTAAAAGTAGTCAAACTCCAAGGTCAAAGGGTCAAAGTTCTTGGTATTTAATGAAGGGTCTTCTCATAAGGATTATATAATTATGTAAATATGAAAGATATGTAAAGTTAGCTACTAGTAACTGGCTACTAGTAGCTGGCTACGACAAGTGGGTAAAGTTGGCTACTAGTAGCTGGCTACGAGAAGTAAGTAAAGTTAGCTACTAGTAACTTGCTACTAGTAGCTGGCTACGAAAAGTACGTAAAGTTGGCTACTAGTAACTGGCTAACATTCTCTGGGCTTTTCCACATGATCTGGTGCTGATGTCACCAAGATATCGTTAGTAATAAACTCAGCTACTAGTACCTTTTGTTTAAAATTGTGCAATTTTCGGAGACAAATCTTGATATTCTTGAAGTAGCTGGATTTTTATATCACTGATATCAACTGATATTGCTGATAAAAACATTCTTTGGGCTTTTCCACATGATCTTGCATTAAAGTTACCAAGATATCATTAGTAATGAATTCAGCTACTGGTACCTTTTGTTTAAAATTATGCTATTTTGGGATACAAATGTTGATATTATTGAAGTAGCTGGATTTTCACAGCGCTGATATCCACTGTTACAAGTACCTGAGTTTATTACTTACGATATCTTAGTATCTTTAGTGCCAGACCATGAGGAAAAGCTCAACAATATCAGTGGATATCAGCGGTGTAAAAATCCAGCTACTTCAAGAATATCAAGATTTGTCTTCCAAAATAGCATAAAAGGTACCAGTAGCTGAGTTTATTAATAACGATATCTTGGTGACATCATCATCAGATCATGTGGAAAAGCTCAGATATAGTTTTTATCAACAATATCAGTTGTTATCAGTGATGTTAAAATCCAGCTACTTCAAGAATATTAAGGGTTGTCTCCCAAAATAGCATAATATTAAACAAGAGGTACTAGTAGCTGAGTTTATTACTACAGATATCTCGGTAACTTCAGTGCCAGATCAGGTGGAAAAGCTCAGAGATTGTTTTTATCAACAATATCAGTGGATATCAGTGATGTAAAAAATTCAGCTACCTCTGGAATATCAACTTTTGTCTCCCAAAATTGCATAATTTTAAACGAAAGGTACTAGTAGCTGAGTTTATTACTAACGATATCTCAGTAACTTTACTGACAGATCATGTGGAAAATCTTAGAGATTATTTTTATCAACAATATCAGTTGATATCTACGGATTAAATATCCAGCTCCTTCCGGAATATCAAGATTTGTCTCCCAAAACTGCATCATTTTAATCAAAAAGTACTAGTAGCTGAGTTTATTAATAACGATATCTTGTTAACTTTAGTGCCAGATCAGGTGGAAAAGCTCAGAGATTGTTTTTATCAACAATATCAGTGGATATCAGCGGTGTAAATATCCAGCTACCTCTGGAATATCAACATTTGTCTCCCAAAATTGCATAATATTAAACAAAAGGTACTAGAAGCTGAGTTTATTAATAACGATATCTTGGTTACTTTAGTGCCAGATCAGATGGAAAAGCTCAGAGATTGTTTTTATCAACAATATCAATTGATATCAGGGGTAAATATATCCAGCTACTTCCGGAATATCAAGATTTGTCTCACAAAATTGCATAATTTTAAACAAAAGGTACTAGTAGTTGAGTTTATTAATAACGATATCTTGGTTACTTTAGTGCCAGATCAGGTGGAAAAGCTCAGAGATTGTTTTTATCAACAATATCAGTTGATATCAGGGGTAAATATATCCAGTTACTTCCGGAATATCAAGATTTGTCTCCATTAAATTGCATAATTTTCAACAAAAGGTACTAGTAGCTGAGTTTATTAATAACGATATCTTGGTAACTTTAGTGCCAGATCAGGTGAAAAAGCTCAGAGATTGTTTTTATCAACAATATTAGTGGATATCAGCGGTGTAAATATCCAGCTACCTATGAAATATCAACATTTGTCTCCAAAAATTGCATAATTTTAAACAAAAGGTACTAGTAGCTGAGTTTATTGATAACGATATCTTGGTTACTTTAGTGCCAGATCATGTGGAAAATCTTAAAGATTGTTTTTATCAACAATATCAGTGGATAACAGAGGTGTCAAAATGCAGCTACCTCTATAATATCAACATTTGTTTCCCAAAATTGCATAATTTTAAACAAAAGGTACTAGTAGCTGAGTTTATTACTAACGATATCTTGTTTACTTTAATTTAGTGCCAGATCAGGTGGAAAAGCTCAGAGATTGTTTTTATCAACAATATCAGTGGATATCAGCGGTGTAAAAATCCAGATTCTTGTATAATAACATTTATCTCCCAAAATTGCACACTTTTAACGGTACTAATACCTGATTTTATTAATAACGATATCTTAGTAACTTTAGTGCCAGATAATTTCTCCCAAATTAGCATAATTTAATACAAAAGGTATTAGAATGTTCAAGTCAGTTACTGGTGGCCAGGTGCTAATAGCCTACTTTACTTACTTATCGTAACCAGCTACTAGTAGCTAACTTTACCACTTGTCGTAGCCAGTTACTAGTAGCCAACTTTACTCACTTCTCGTAGCCAGCTTCTAGTAGCTAACTTTACCACTTGTCGTAGCCAGCTACTAGTAGCCAGTTACTAGTAGCCAACTTTACTCACTTCTTGAAGCCAGCTACTAGAAGCTAACTTTACCACTTGTCGTA
Organism: Saccostrea glomerata; assembly: GCA_003671525.1. NCBI lineage: Eukaryota > Metazoa > Mollusca > Bivalvia > Ostreida > Ostreidae > Saccostrea > Saccostrea glomerata. The sequence continues at coordinate 375,057 of PRKT01000410.1, forward strand.
GCCAGCTACTAGTAGCCAGTTACTAGTAGCTAACTTTACATATCTAAATATGAAAACGTTATCCCTCACCGTTCAAAAGTTATGGCCAACTGGTTTAAATATCCAGCTACTTCCGGAATATTAAGATTTGTCTCCCAAAATTGCATCATTTTAAACAAAAGGTACTAGTAGCTGAGTTTATTACTAACGATATCTTGGTAACTTTAGTGCCAGATAAGGTGGAAAAGCTTAGAGATTGTTTTTATCAATAATATCAGTGGATATCAGCGGTGTAAATATCCAGCTACCTCTGGAATATCAACTTTTGTCTCCCAAAATTGCATACTTTTAAACAAAAGGTACTAGTAGCTGAGTTTATTACTAACGATATCTTGGTAACTTTAGTGCCAGATCATGTGGAAAAGCTCGGAGATAGTTTTTATCAACAATATCAGTGGATATCAGCGGTGTCAAAATGCAGCTACCTCTATAATATCAGCATTTGTCTCCCAAAATTGCATAATTTTAAACAAAAAGCACTAGTAGCTGAGTTTATTACTAACGATATCTTGTTAACTTTAGTGCCAGATCAGGTGGAAAAGCTCAGAGATTGTTTTTATCAACAATATCAGTTGATATCAGGGGTGTAAATATCCAGCTACTTCCGGAATATCAAGATTTGTCTCCCAAAATTGCATCATTTTAAACAAACGGTACTAGTAGCTGAGTTTATTACTAACGATATCTTGGTAACTTTAGTGCCAGATCAGGTGGAAAAGCTCAAAGATTATTTTTATCAACAATATCAGTGAATATCAGCGGTGTAAATATCCAGCTACTTCTGGAATATCAACTTTTGTCTCCCAAATGTGCATAATTTTAAACAAAAGGTATTAGTAGCTGAGTTTATTACTAACGATATCTTAGTAACTTTACTGACAGATCATGTGAAAAATCTTAGAGATTATTTTTATCAACAATATAAGTTGACATCTGCTGTTTAAATATCCAGCTACTTCCGGAATATCAAGATTTGTCTCCAAAAATTGTATCATTTGAAAAAAAAGGTATTAGTAGCTGAGTTTATTAATAACGATATCTTGGTAACTTTAGTCCCAAATCATGTGGAAAAGCTCAGAGATTGTTTTTATCAACAATATCAGTGGATATCAGCGGTGTCAAAATGCAGCTACCTCTATAATACATGTATCAGCATTTGTCTCCCAAAATTGCATAATTTTAAACAAAAGGTACTAGTAGCTGAGTTTATTACTAACGATATCTTGGTAACTTTAGTGCCAGATAAGGTGGAAAAGCTCAGAGATTGTTTTTATCAACAATATCAGTTGATATCAGGGGTGTAAATATCCAGCTACTTCTGGAATATCAACTTTTGTCTCACAAAATTCCATAATTTTAAACAAAAGGTACTAGTAGCTGAGTTTATTACTAACAATATCTTGGTAACTTTAATGCCAGATCATGTGGACAATCCTAGAGATAATTTTTATCAACAATATCAGTTGATATCAGGGGTGTAAATATCCAGCTACTTCTGGACTATCAACTTTTGTCTCACAAAATTGCATAATTTTAAACAAAAGGTACTAGTAGCTGAGTTTATTACTAACGATATCTTAGTAACTTTACTGAGAGATCATGTGGAAAATCTTAGGGATTATTTCTATCAATAATATCAGTTGATATCTGTGGTTTAAATATCCAGCTACTTCCGAAATATCAAGATTTGTCTCCCAAAATTGCATAATTTCAATCAAAAGGTACTAGTAGCTGAGTTTATTAATAACGATATCTTGGTAACTTTAGTGCCAGATCAGGTGGAAAAGCTCAGAGATTGTTTTTATCAACATTATCAGTGGATATCAGCTGTGTAAATATCCAGCTACCTCTGGATTATCAACTTTTGTCTCCCAAAATTGCATAATTTTAAACAAAAGGTACAAGTAGCTGAGTTTATTGATAACGATATCTTGGTTACTTTAGTGCCAGATCATGTGGAAAAGCTCAGAGATTATTTTTATCAACAATATCAGTTGATATCTGCGGTTTAAATATCCAGCTACTTCCGGAATATCAAGATTTGTCTCCAAAAATTGCATCATTTTAAACAAAAGGTATTAGTAACTGAGTTTATTAATAGCGATATCTTGGTAACTTTAGTGCCAGATCATGTCGAAAAGCTCAGAGATTTGTTTAATCAACAATATCAGTGGATATCAGCGGTGTCAAAATGCAGCTACTTCTGGAATATCAACTTTTGTCTCCCAAAATTGCATCATTTTAAACAAACGGTACTAGTAGCTGAGTTTATTACTAACGATATCTTAGTAACTTTACTGACAGATCATGTGGAAAAGCTCAGAGATAATTTTTATCAACAATATCAGTTGATATCTGCGGTTTAAATATCCAGCTTCTTCCGGAATATCAAGATTTGTCTCCCAAAAATTGCATCATTTTAAACAAAAGGTATTAGTAGCTGAGTTTATTAATAACGATTTCTTGTTAACTTTAGTGCCAGATCAGGTGGAAAAGCTCAGAGATTGTTTTTATCAACAATATCAGTGGATATCAGCAGTGTATAAAATCGAGATTCTTGTATAATAACAACATTTATCTCCCAAAATTTCACACTTTTAACGGTACTAGTACCTGAGTTTATTAATAACGATATCTTGGTAACTTTAGTGCCAGATAATTTCTCCCAAATTAGCATAATTTAATACAAAAGGTATTAGAATGTTCAAGTCAGTTACTGGTGGCCAGTTACTAATAGCCTACTTTACTTACTTATCGTAACCAGCTACTAGTAGCTAACTTTACCATTTGTCGTAGCCAGATACTAGTAGCCAGTTACTAGTAGCCAACTTTACATACTTCTCGTAGCCAGCTACTAGTAGCTAACTTTACCAATTGTCGTAGCCAGCTACTAGTAGCCAGTTACTAGTAGCCAACTTTACTTACTTCTCGTAGCCAGCTACTAGTAGCTAACTTTACCACTTGTCGTAGCCAGCTACTAGTAGCCAGTTACTAGTAGCTAACTTTACATATCTACTTTAGCTCGCCTCTTTTGTCTTCTCCGTAATTAGCATTATCACCTCCGACTCCGTGGCAGATAGCCTTTCATTGATTGTGTGCATTTCCTTTTCTATTCTCTTATTATCGTCTTTTGTAGCTATTTTCTTTGATATATCATTCAATATAGATAAAATATCAGGTTTCGTTTCTTCATGAGATACATTTTGCGTAAACTTTGATAAGCAGTTATGTGGTAAATCAAATGCATCAAGCACCTTATCAATAGGTGTCATCAAACAGGATCCATATGATGTATTGGCAACTGCTAACCCAATACATTTCAAAATTAAGGGGTCTTCTTGCGATATAAAAAAGACAAACGATCCAGAATCCCCATAATCTAGAAATGAATCCCAGGAATCAGACGTTTGTGATGGATCGAAATGGGGAAGGACTTCCATTTGTTTACATAGTGTTATAGAATCCGCCATATTATTTGTTGTATGTACATCGTAATGTACGTCATAATGACTCACATTTGCACAACAATTTCCAATTTTTAATGATCCTATTGTCATCCCACTTTTTGCACCAATCCTTAAAACAGGCTTTCGAAAGTTAAGTGGTTTTACTTGCTCAATTTCCCCTTTTGCGAATTGTGGAATGTTGCATTCAGAAAAACCTGTTGAATAGATAATCGTATTTTATTAATATTGCATGTAGTGGAAGAAAATGAGAAGTTTTACAAAAAAGAAAGCGAATGTGTACCGCGGCACAATTTGTCGACGCTCTATTTCCCCTTTTGCGAATTGGTAAATGCTGAAATTAAGTAAAACTAGGCCTGTTAAATGAATAATTGTATTATATAAATAGTGCATGAAGTGGAAGAAAAAGAGAAAAATTATTCCGTGAAAGCGAATTTAAACCGTGGTGCAGGATGACAATGATTTTCGAAAGGTGAAACTTTCAATGTATCCTCAACTAGAAGCAATACTTCTTAATATATTTTACTGAAATGCAAATATAAGGAATACTAAGTACTGTGGTTTCATCAATTTTCGTTGGCATCAATTTTCGTGGATTTTGTAAAACAGACGTTTTCGAGGATACGTAATTTCGTGGACAAAAGCATTAACAATACAAATGAATGTCATATTTCGTATTTCAATGAACATTTGAATTCGTGGATCTGCTCAACAACGAAATCCACGAAAATTGGTGCTCAACGAATATTGATGAAACCCCAGTATTATTCATTCTTAAAAGTTTAAACCATACAAATTACTGATGTATGAGCACAGCCACCATATACCTCTGAAAATGAGGTGGGAGCAGGTGCTATTGAAAAGTAAATATTTTCAATCTTACTGATTAGTGTTGTGCTCCTTGTGATGAACATGCATGATAGTGGGATACTGGTATATCGAATCAATGTAGGAATGAAAATGAATATTGTTTAAAATAAATTAAACTCTTCTACATATGAATAACTGAATGTTAAATCCAAGGCTAAGATAAGAGGTTATGTCCGTGAAGAAGTTTTTGAATGAACATACATATATGAACGGTGAACTGTATACGTATATGATGTTTAAATTTTGTAGAGTCAACGTTTTTGTAATAGCATTTATCATTAAGTAAAGTGGGTATGTCTTGGCACACACGAGATCATTCAGATAGCACACATTTTTTAACATTTTGCGAAAAATTAGGTCCCACAAATCTACATAAAAGATAACTGTTATTAAACTATTTTCTTTCAATAATCATTAATCATAGTTTTGAATTGATACATTTAATACATACCTGCTTTGATGAATTGCTCAGTATGATAAACATTTGCAAATTTCCCATCAGTTGGCAGTCTATCCTGTTTTGTTATCTCAACCAAAGCATCATCAACGCTGACTTCCTTTGTACGTCCATAACTGAATATAGCTTTAGCAACATTTCCAATTTGGCAGGCGTTTTTAGTTAAAACTTTTATATCTCTTCTTTTTGTGTATTCAATAGCTCTTCCTTTCTTCAGAACATCACTGGGTAAAACAACATGTGCACAAGTAAGAAAGGCATGTCGGTTTGGATTTTGTAGGGTCACAAAACCCCACAATGTTCCAGTTGTTTTCAGGTCCTCACTTCCTATTTGTTCACTAATCTGAACTGGTTGACCCGAAAATTCACAGACTGCCTCGCGGGCATCTACTCGATGACCACCTATTCTGGTCGGAAATGCATATAATCTCCTATAGGAATCACACCTTTAACGTGGCAGTAGATAACTATCGAAGGAACCCACTCGATTCGATGTGTTTTTCTTTTAAAGCCAATCGAACACACGTTAGATGTTTTTATCAAAGTGATGTTGCTATGGCAAATGAGGAGTTTGTTTATTTCAATATCTTTGATTTGAATCCCAAGTGAGCCATTAAAATCATTCATATCATGAACAAGCAGATGTGCTGCTTCAGTGCTGCACTCACTGGCACATCGAATCTTTAAATAAAGGCCCCAGAAGTAGTTGCTCATGACACAAGGTTTAGGAGCTTTTGTCACAAGTACTATTGTGTCAATTCCAGATGCTTTTTTGACATTTCGACCGATCCATACACTTAATATCTCACACTTATTTCTGAATTCTGTCATGACTCTATGTTTAATTTTTTTCATTATAGTGTGGCTTACAAAGCAAATCTGTGGTTTCTTTTTGCAAAACTCCCTACAAATAATTTTCATATTATTGTCTGAATCTAAGGACAGAGCGGTTTCTATAAACCGTTTGTTTTTACGTTGGATTCCTTGTTCAATAATTTTCCTTAGATATTCAATTGAAATTTCCTTTTCAGAAATTGTACTATCTTCTTTAAATATTTTTATATTTTCCTCAAAATTCATCATGTCTATCATTGAAGGTGATCGCTTCATTATTGTTTCAGAGAGGACATTTTCAGGAAAACCAAAAGCATTAGTAAATCCTGTAACACTGAACGAATGTCTCCGCGAGTATTTGTTTTCTGTTTGGAATCCTGAAAGACTTAAATCCGAATTTGATCCTCCAAAACCACTTTCAGCTGAATGTGAGGAATTGGATGATAATCTGCTTATCGGTATGTATGAATAAAATTTATATAAAATCAATGATGACTTATTCTACCTTGATGTATTAAAAATTAAACCAATGACGTCATTTACCATGATACATATTGCGTCAGTTATCTTTTATGCGTTTTGCAACTCCTATACTGCTTTTAACACAATTAGTTCATCAAGACTGAATTAATTAAGGTATTCATGCGTATATAGTAACCTCTGGTACACGAAGAGTGATTGATTTTTCCATATTATCATCCTCTTCTAACATCTTATGATTATTCATCTGAAATTGTAATCCATTTAAGAGGACCTACAAAACATTTCCAGAGCCAAAATTTAAAATGTACGTAGCTGTCAGAGTCTACACCTGTTGCAATATAACATTTTCATCGTATTATTTGTATTGTCTTATCAAGATATGACGTTTTAAAAATTCTTATTTATACACATACTAGTAATCAGAACATAATGTAAGAATTAAATATTGATTAAAACAAGAGAATCAATTATATCGATATAGCAATGTTGATATATTGATATGTTGATATATAACAATAAATATTATTAGCTACTGCCCCCACCATATTCTTTGAACAGTGGCAAATGCAAAAGTATCTTTTTATACCTCATCTACCTTTTTTTATCTGACTTGTAAATATATCAGAAAAAAGAAAACATTGATGTAACCATCAATTGTCGCCCGGGAAATTTATAATGTAAAAAAAGGAAAATGCGTCTTGATCATCAAACCGCTTCTATATGAGTGAAAAGGCATGCGTCTAATTGATGAAGACCATAGTCGCGAAAATTTGGAAAACATGTTGTCGGATAAAAAATCAATCAGAAACTATACCATTTTAAACTTGATCAATTCTTCAAGTAAATGTTGGCTGCATGAAATATAAATTGAAGTTAGACAAACGCATCACCTTTATTTAAAATGTTATTTTTCAATTTTAGAATATAAAACACGAACTGTGGAGAGTATGTTTTTATCCGAGAAGTAAAATTCGATGTTCTAAAAAAAAAGGGACCTGTCGTTTTTTTCGATAGTAAATGATAAGCAACTTTATATATCAAATATGAAAAACATATATATTTTTACAGATTCACTTTATGGAAGTAAAAATATTATGTATCTTGTAATTTATAAACGGAAAAAACATTCTGGTTAACAATCTTTTCAATGTTTAGAAAACCTGTAATTCTAAATAACTACTCCCACCCCAATCCCCATACACCAACACTTAAACTTATCTGTATAGAGCAGCCCGGTCCTCCGGGCTGCAATAATATAATAAATTTGCATATCCACTACTCTCTCTCTCACTTTGAACATGTAGTCATCAATTGCGTTCATAGGACAATAGACGCAACTGCTTTTACTATGAGTGCAATTGCTCAATCACACTCGTGTAGAACAATCTCTACTGCAGTTATATATCGTGTTGAGAAGTATATATATGAAATGTTTCGTAAGAGGAATAAAAATAAGTTTTTAATAATATTCTTTGAAAAAAAAGGAAATTCAGAATATTCAAATTGCTGATTTATATCTTTAAAAATTCAATTTTGGTCAATGTATTCAATTGTATAATAAAACTTTTTAAAATTGTAGAGAACTGCCATATTTTTATTTTTTCGATTCATGCATATTTGTACGATACGATACGAAGAACGATAACTCTTCACACTTGGGTAATAACATTCAGAAAGAGAAAATTTCCTATCTATTTCAAGAATGATTTCAGCTGTTAAAAATAAAGAGAAAAACTAAAAAATTGTTAAAGAAAAGCATTCTGAAGTAATAATCATCATAAAAGCATTCTCATTTGTCATAATGGTGTTAAATTATTGATTTTTGTCAGAGGGTTTTAATAACGTTGATCGATGATGTCACAACTGCATCAAAACAAAAATGTGATGAAAGCGGTGCTTGTATCCAGATAACTGTGTTTGAGAGGGGAATACTTTATAAATTGTTTGTGATTTATTAGAGAAAAGGAGCATTAATCAGGTTTACTGGTTTAAAAGCCGTATGTTTTTCTTTACTGAAGACAAGAAGCTGCGTCCTTACGAAGTCAGGATTTCCTCTGATATTCTTGAAAAAAAAATCAAAGAATGCAAATATAAGAAATAAACAACCTTTAATTCAGTGAACATGGCATTATGAATAGCAATAGCTCTGCTAGCATATTTTCCATGATGCGCTAGCGCGCATCATGGACTATGCCAGCAGAGCAATTGCTATTCATAACACCATGTTCACTGAATTAAAGGTTGTTTATTTCTTAAATAATTAATTCCCTAAACTATGCATAAATAAAATTGATATATTTAGTAATTCTTTGCAATTATTTTCAAAATATATTTATTACTTACGTCTACTTTCCTTTTGGCGCTTGATTAATAAACTATATGAAAATAATAAAGAAATACTAGGAAGAACATTCTTAAATTTATTTATGTATGCACTCATGAAACGGAAACCAGCTTATACGGGGGATGGACGGTACAATAATGGACTAGTTGTCTAGATTGAAAAATAATCATCACTGCGTTCTAAAATAATTACTACTAAATAAACGTAGCAAATTTCAAATAGATATACAAGTATATGCATAAATAAAAAAAAATATGAGATTTTATGTCATTTGTTGTTTTGTTTTACGGCGCACGGATTATAACTACAAACAAGCTAATTCAGAGAATTTGTGTCCCCCGCTTAGGGAAAAAGTAAACCATGCGTAGTTCGAGGGATGGGGGGTCGAATCTCCCTGACTGAATATGTAGAATTATTAAATGTATGTATACTGAAGCAAATGAAATATGTCAATATGGATATAAAGATTTGATTGCTTATTCTTAATTATGTGTATAGAATATTCTTTTTATATGGAATATTTAACACACTGTAATGATGATTTTATGAGCTAGACTTCATAAATTTTTCAATTCACAAGCTGAATACTATCATTTAGTAAAAAAAAAAATAGTATTTAAAAAAAAAAAAAGAAAACGGATTGTCCTGGAATCGAACCCGGGACCTCTCACATCATCGTAGCAAACCACGGCCAAAATGTACGATCCTCTCCCGTTCTGGCCGTGGTTGAACAAGGAGAGAATTCTTCGTAGCTCATTTAAATATTAACCAATGCGAGTAAAGCAGAGTCGGATAATGAACTTTATCGCGACCTTTCAATATCCAATCGCAGTATAGGAAATATTTCTTATGTACTGTTGACGTCATTTGTTGATTTCAATTGCGATGGAAACAAAACTTGTCATTGACTGAATATGACGTCAGAATAAGGAGGCGTAAATATTCAAGATTACGACACTTTCTGTATTCAAGCAGCCACGGGTAGGAGAGAGCTATATGCGGACTCCGGACCGTGGCTTGAGACGATGCTCTCACATATGAAGCGGGAGACACCACTACACCACGGAACTGCTGTACTGTGACGAAAATTATGTGCAAAGATGAAGACACATAAATGTAATTTACGTTCGATATTGTCAAAATTTTACACAATGCATTATGTCTAATTTAACCTTCAACAGTTCTAATAGATGTAATAAGAATATAAAGTCCGCCAAGAACCTGTTTTATACGTAATAATTCTCCTTCATGCCCCTGCGCTAAAAATTGCGATATGAAATACAATAAATACTAATAATCTAATTTCACTTGTATCAAGCAATTTCATTGGCTGAATCATTCAGAGGAACGTACAATATTTTGTATAACATAACTTGCCTACGTCACAATGAATTACGTCAGAAACGTATTACTCCGCTTGACGTTACTTTTAAAATAATGCTCAATTTGAAGCCTTATTCTGGAGGAAAAATTGTCTCATTGTCTACACTGAAATTAAATTATAAGGAATGAAGCTGATTTCAACTTATGTTATACGATATAACAAAACTTTGGGCAGTTTACGCTTTTTTATAAACCGCTTCGCGGTATATAAAGCGTAAACTGCCCCAAGTTATGTTATATCGTATAACATAAGTTGAAATTAGCTTCATTCCTTAAATAAAACAAAAGGGGTGGGACACTTTGAGAGGGTTGAGAGAGGTCCTAGGGACTTTTGGTATAAAATTACATTGCAAAGCTCAAAATCCTCTTTAAATATCGCCCGAAAACGATAGTGTTGCACACAGAGAGAATGTATATATTTATGATCTTGAACTTTGACCTTTTGACCTAAAAATCAATAGGGGTCTTTCTTAAGCCACAGAAATTTGTTCTGTAAAACTTCATTGCAAAAGCTCTCAGGGTTCTCCAGATATCGCGCGGAAACGAAAGTGTTATAACAGACAGAATTTGCGAATTTATTACCTTGACCTTAGACCTTTTGACCTCAAAATCAATAGGATTCTTCTTTATTCCGTAGGGAGTTGCTATGCAAAATTTCATTGCAAAAGCTCAAAGGGTTCTCGAGATATCGTGTGGAAACGAAAGCGTTACAGACAGACAGATTGACGGACGGACGGACAAACGCAAAATAATATCCCCCACTTTTCGAGCGGGGGACAATTACCTAAAGCAGCTTTACGTTTCCTCTTTGCTAATAAAATCCTCGGTGGGTCGTTTCTAACGGCATCTGCATAATTTCCAGGCGGTTTTGCGTTGCCTTTTCTAATTTGTTGTTTTTGAGCTCTTTTGTGCTTTATAGGTTCCTTTCCATACTTATTCTCGTAATCTAACAGCCAGGCTTCCTTATATCGCCATTTGTTGAACGATTTCTGTTCTTCTCTTGTACAATCTGATTCCCACATTTTTAGAAGAATTTCGAGTACTTTACATGATGCTTTGTTCCTTATTTCTTTTTCCATTTGTGAATCGAAATCAATTACTTTTTTCTTACTGTAGCTTGATCTCATACGTAGTAACTGAATCCCTCCTTTCACACGTTCTCTAGCTACCTCGATCCGGATTGCTGTTTGGTCACCAGGCTCTCCTTGAATTGCTTTAATTCTGAATTTTCTTGGTAATATCGGTTCCTGTTGATCTAGCCATTTTTCAAATTGTTCTGCATGATTTGCATTATTTATTTGTTTCCAGTAAGTTTGTTTTCTAGAATTCAAAGTTTGATTCCAGATTTTTTTTGATTTTTTGTTTGATTCTTGAGGCTTCCTTTTGTAATGCCAATTCATTAATTTCTCTTTGTAATAACTGCGTTGGAGATTGAATTGAGCTTACCTCGTTTTCGGTAAAAACAGCCTTTAATGTAGTTTCCTCTTCATCCAAAAGAGTAGGTAATTGATTGTGAGCAGGTGGGATTTGACTGCATACATCAATTAAATTCTCCAGCAGATTATTTGTAATATCCGTTTTGTTTATCATTAAATCAATTTTCTCAATCAGTTCTGAAAGTTGTCCATTTCTTTCAAATTCTTTCTCCCTCTGAGTAGTACACCGTGTTACATCTCGATCACTGGTAATGTATAGATGAATCCAAGAAAAATCACAGTGGTCGATGATAAATATGAAAATTATTTTAAATAAATAAAAACACAGAGAACGAGTAAAACATAAGCGCTTTCATTTCTTCTTCATGATGTTTTACAATACTCATGGTAACGTCTATTGTGACGTCATAATAACTTAACGTTATCAAGTCTTTGATTGACGTCATATTTTTCCCGTACTTTCACAGAACATTAACATGCATTAACAAAGCATACAATAACAAAGCAATAAATGTGACTCAGTGACATAATTTAAAGAAACAATTCTTTTACATTAAACTATTTAATTAAGGTTTGAAAGTCCTTATAAAATGTCTTTTTTTATCCCGTCTTTCGATTGTGTTAGAGTTGTGCAGTTTATAGAATGGAAAGACAGTAAAAGTTCTATTTCCGCACACGTCTAAGTGTTCACTGACTTTGAGTTTGCGATATTGCGGTACGTTTATTTGTTGTTTGTGTACCTTTCCCGTAATGTACTTCCCGTCTCGCCGATATATAGTTCCCCGCAACCGGAACATGTTATAACGTATATAACATTTCTAGTTTGACATGACATGTTATTATTAACAGTAAACTGTTTCCCGTTAAAGTTGAAATTTTGTCCTTGTTGTATGTATGGGCAGGTACCACAACGCGGATCCTGGCACTTGGTCACATGAAATTCTGTCGTTTCTTTAAAAGAGGACTTTGTGAGAATTCGTCTGAGGTTCTTCGGCTGCCTCCTACTGTTTATGAATTTCCGATTTTTAAATATTTTAGACATAGTTTCGTCGGTTTTCAAAACGTCGTTGAGTTGGTAAACAATCGGTGCAACGTTTGTATTCTGGGGATTATGGGTCGTTACTAAAGGCAAGATCCTGGAATCCGTCTTGTTTTGTTGCACAGGGTTGAGGAGGTCCTCTCTGTCTAAATCCATGGCTTTTTTAATAGCATTATCAATAATTTTTTCGGGATAACTTTGTTTCCGTAGATACTCTTTCAGTTCTTGTAGTCTTTGTATTTTGGTTGTTTCCTTATTTACGATGGTGCATATTCTCCTTGCTAAATTATAAGGGATGGCTCTTTTTGTATGCCGTGGATGGCACGAATTAAAATGAAGATACTGATGCGTGTCTGTTGGCTTGTAATAGATATCTGTCAAAATGACATCGTTTTCCTTAATTACCATGATGTCCAGAAATGGAATTCTATCTGTACTTTCCTCCGCTGTAAATCTTATATCAGGATTAAGTTCATTCAGTAATGTTTTAAAGGTAGACAATTCGTTGTTACTGTATTTCCAAACAATAAAACAGTCGTCCAGATATCTTTTCCAGTTGTTAGTAATATAAAGTTTTAGCTCCTCGTTGAACTGCTCTTCCACTTTCTTATACCGTACATTTTTTCTTCTAAATATCCTAATGTTAATGTGGCATATGTAGGGGCCCTTTTTGTGCCCATAGCCGTTCCTTTTATTTGTTTAAAATGTATTCCATTAAACGTGAATGTATTATTTGATAGTAATATTTCTGTTGCTTCTGATATAAAATCCTTTGTAAATCTGCCGTTAATTTTTTCGGGATTTTTACTTATCCAGTAATCCACGGCTTCTAGTCCTAGGGAACTTGATATATTGCTGTACAAGTTAATTACATCCAGTGTAACGAGTTTACTGTTATTTTCCACTTTCTCAGGTAAATGACGTAGAAAATCAAAGTCATCTCGTACATAACTTTTGACTCCGGAACATAACGGTTTTAGAAGAATGTCTAGGAGATGACTAAGTCTCTGTGTTGGTGCCGATGGCCCACCTACTATTGGTCGAAATGTAAGATCTTCTGGATAGGGACAGATTATGTATTCCAAGCACTGGGATTTGATAGCCTCTTTTAATTGTTCTAGATTTATGAATCTTTGGTAGTCCATAAAAATTGCTTTCACTGTATTCATAATCCGTTAAGAAGTCTTCCTCTTTCTCTGTTAAACTTGATGTAGTTTTATGGCGTTTCAAAAGATTCTTTATTTTTTGCATTGTTTTTTTTTCGTTGTTGTTTGGAACTTCTTCGTAGTACTCCGTATTCGACAGCATGTTCATTATATGAACTTTATAAAAATAAGAATCCATGATTACAATTGCGCCACCTTTGTCTGCTTCTTTTATAACAATGGATTCATCACTCGACAATGATTGAAGTGCATTGATTGAAGACTTCTTAACGGATTATGAATACAGTGAAAGCAATTTTTATGGACTACCAAAGATTCATAAATCTAGACAAATAAAAGAGGCTATCAAATCCCAGTGCTTGGAATACATAATCTGTCCCTATCCAGAAGATCTTAAATTTCGACCAATAGTCAACATGTAACCTTGATAATTCTAAAACATTGTAAACTCTTGTAGAAATAAAACCACATGCTGCCATGGGAGGTTTACCTGTAAATCTGATGTTATAATTATGAGCAGTTCATGCCCGACGAAATTTAACATAGCATTTTTTTAGTTCCAATTTTTTTTTATTAAATAAATAGAAGGAATAAAATTATAAATGGTTCAATGGTGGGTAACTCTTTGGCTGCTTTTGACGTCCAAGTAATCAGTCGTCAGAGCTACAGTATCAACTTGATCAAGTTCTCCTATGACAGAGCGGATTTACGATCTTCGTCCATTTTTTTTTTTATCCTATATTTTATAGTATCACGGTACGGTATGTTGTAGTTTGATGCAACGATGGACATCAGTATTTTTTAAAGCGTTTGCCTTCAACCATTTGAATTATTCGGCATGTAATCAAACACAACCATATCAACAATCCGTTCGCACGTGTCTATTTTCCCGAGAATTTACGGCTTCTTGGAAAATTAACAAAATTATATAATTTATTTAAACATAATAGACCTTAAACGATGTTCAGTAAAAATAAATAATTAAAGTAAAACAAAAAAAAGGGTAGTAGACAGCTGAAAGTGAGAAAAGCCAGGTAACAGGTGCTTGTTCACGATAATTACTTTATAAACATTGCCACAGGCGATAGCGGTCATTTAGAGGTGTGGGAAACCCTAATTACTGTACGTACAAATGCAATGAACAGTTTACGTTTTAAATACGATGTTTTAATGCATTACTAAATGAGCTTAGAAACATTCAAAAATATACATCCGTGTAACCGAGTACCGATTTTAGTATTCGATACTCGGACGTTCGATCGAGTACCCGGTTAAATGGGTACACGTTGACATCCCTAATATATATATATATATAATGTACGATTTACTGATTGTCGTCATTAATTAGCCTGACTCATTACCATTTCCTTGTAAATCTTCCTCTGGTTAGGATTTTCTTCAGATTGGGTGCCTGTCTTCTGCTATTAATAATTTGAGACTCCTTGATAATGTCTTTTAGATTCTGAGATTGTTCTAAAATGGGAAAAACTCTCCTGGCTGATCTTAAAATATTGTGGTTGCGTGGAAACAAGATACAAAAAGAGAAGAAGAGAAATCAAACAAAATACTTGAATCCAAAATCGCATGGCTAGGAAATTATGAAGCAACGTATGGCACAGAACAAACAAAACAGAAACGCGTTGCAAACAATAAACCAAGGAAACCTCAAACGCAGAATAACAATCAACAAACCAGAAGTCTTCCTACATTCAATTCAAAAGGTAAAACAATGAAGCAAAATCCTTTATATTCTGAGATGGTGAAGAAAGGAATGAAGAAGAAAAGTAATGGTCCTTCAAAACACTAACCAGCAAATCCCAAATTCCACCAATCAAATGTTCATCTTCATAAACAAGGACAACATCAAAATCAAAACGGGACGTGGAATAAAAAGCCAAAATACCAACACAATGTCAATTACAACCAACAAAACTATAATCTTGACAGGGATCATTTTTTAGGACAGGGACAGCATCAAAAGAAACGCAAGAAACCGGAAGTATTCCACAGGAACAAGAAATGGATGAATCAAAACAACTTGGACCTAAGATAATCAATTTATCCCAAAGGGACCTAACAAGTGAAGAGATAAAAATTTTAGAACGTGGGCTAAAATTTACGCCGACTCCTAAAAAAGATGATGTTGACATAAAAAAGGACACGGAGGAATTTTGCCGAAAACTGCGTTTGAGAGACTTTTTTTCAAAATGAAACAGAAGACGACGAATCTTCTGTTAGCGCTTTCTGCTTAATGGCTCTTCAGACAGTTAAAAGTTAAATATAAAATTGCTTAGTAACGTTCAATAGCACGACGTCAAGTATTGTCCATTGTGACGTCATAATAACGTTAATAGGTAGTATTATAATTCGCACCGTTACAATCAGTTAAATAAACCAAAAAACAAGTAGAAAACAACTTTAGTTAAAACTGAAGTAATTATTTTCTGTTAAAATGCAAAATGAAACAGAAGACGAGGAATCTTTAGTTAGAAATAAAAAAGGTTTTAAACCGCCACCAAATAGAAATAAACATCTTGAAGATTACATAATGTGTCTTAAAAATTCAGCGGATACTAATTTAGCGGAAACCAATGTGAAATCAAACATTTCAAGAAAGGAACAGAATGCTTTAAAAGATTTGAGTGAAGATTCGTCCATCATTATTAAAGAAGCGGACAAAGGAGGTGCAATAGTTATAATGGATAGAGACCATTACAAGGAAATGGTAATGAGTCAACTTCAAGATGATCAGTTTTATAAAAAAAAACTTGACCAAAATGGAGACCGCCAAACAATGCGTAGAATTGAACGGCTTACGAAAAAATTTGCTGTTGAGTTTACTAAGAATGAAATAGATTATCTCACATATTTTGAAGTTAAAACCAGCAATTTCTACGGTCTACCAAAAATTCATAAATCCAAGGAAATCCAGGAAAATATCAGAAGATGTGAAAATACATATATTAAAATTCCGAAACCCTCGGATTTAAAACTCCGTCCCATTATAGCAGGACCATCCTCATGTACACAAAGACTGAGCAATCTACTTGATTTGATTCTCAAACCATTGTGCAAAAAAGTACCCAGTTTTATCCGTGATGATTTGGATTTCCTTAATTACATTCCAGAGGAAGTACAACAAAAACACTTCTTATAAGTTTTGATGTAACCAGTCTTTACACCAACATCCCACATTACTTGGGACTTGAAGCTGTCAAATTTTGGATGGAGAAATATCCAACAGAAACGAATGAAAGATTTTCTAAAGAATTTACACTTGAAACCCTTCAAGTAGTTTTAGAAAATAACCATTTTCATTTTGATGAGCAATTTTACCTTCAAATCAAGGGCATAGCTATGGGTACCAAAGTGGCCCCAACGTATGCCACTCTAGTTATGGGTTACTTGGAAGAAAATCTATATAATAAACTTCTGGAAATATTTGACGAAACTTTTGTACAATACATTTGCCAAAACTGGAAAAGGTACCTTGATGATATTTTTATCTTTTGGAATAAAACTGAAGACGATTTAGAAAAATTCCATACGGTAATAAAACAATTACAGGAATCAATTCAGTTCACTATGGAGATGAGTGACAGACAACTTCCATTTTTGAACCTCCTTCTAATTAAGGATAATACCAAAATTATTACAGACCTGTACTGCAAAGAAACAGATTCGCACCAATATTTGGATTTCTATTCATGTCACCCATCACATACTACACAATAGTAACCGATACAACTTTACGCTCGAAAAGATTAGAAGAATTTAAATCATATCTCCAAAAACAACATTATCCGGAGAATCTTATCAATGCCGGAATTGAAAAAGCAAAAAACATTCCTACTTCTGTACTAAGAAACACTCGCCGCAAGGATGATAGTGAAAAAAGCGACATCCCTTTTGTTGTGACGCACAATCCACGCAACCACAATATTTTAAGATCAGCCAGGAGATTTTTTCCCATTTTAGAACAATCTCAGAATCTAAAAGACATTATCAAGGAGTCTCAAATTATTAATAGCAGAAGACAGGCACCCGATCTGAAGAAAATCCTAACCAGAGCAAGATTTGCAACAATCAAAGCCAAAATCGTCAAAAAGTGCCGTGACCCACGTTGTGGAACATGTGAATATGTGGAGGAGGGAAGCGAAAAAACTTTAAAATGTTTTAAAAAATTAACACCAAACGCCAACATGACCTGTAAATCAGAAAATGTTATTTACTGCATAACCTGTCCGACCTGTGATGAAAACTACATAGGACAAACCGGCAAACTGAACGCACGAGTGCGAGTCCATAAACAACAAATTCGGGACCCTGGTGTAAGGAATACGCCATGCAGTGAGCACTTTGCTACCTGTGGGAAAGGGAAATCTAAATTATTTCCATTTTATAAAATGCACAATGACTGTGAAATATCCAGAGTAGCCAAGGTGGACTACTTCATTAAACTATTTAACCCAAAACTTAACAGAAAAATAATTACTTCAGTTTTAACTAAAGTTGTTTTCTACTTGTTTTTTGGTTTATTAAAGTGATTGTAACGGTGCGAATTATAATGCTACCTTTTAACGTTATTATGACGTCACAATGGACAATACTTGACGTCGTGCTTATGAACGTTACTAAGCAATTTTATATTTAAATTTTTAAACCATGTTCCAAAAGTTTTATTTCATCACTATTTAAGTCTCGTTGTGATAGGTTGATAATTTTGGGTTCTGTAGAAACCATGTTCTCTGTGCTTTCAGGCCAGTTAATTATTTCTTCCGTTTCGTTTGGAACCAACCCTGTCCTAAAAAAGAATTTCTGGAATTCTGCAATGATTTACTCCTTGCGTCTCTCTGAGTTGTCCTCTGTTTAATATATATATATATATATATAAATTTTTTTTAATCGCTCTTCTGACAACTTTTCCATCTATCACTTCTATTTGAAGCCTTTAAGTATCCTGTTTGTTAAAAAGGCTTGCATTTCCAAAACTAGGTCACCATGACCTATATTTTGATTAAAACCTTCTGAGAGCCCAGGATAATCAACTAGCAGTGTGATGATTTATCTGAAATATTAAGTTACAGCCATGAGATTTCAAAAGTAGGTCACAGGGACCTATTATTTTGTAAACATACTTTGGGACCCCAAAATACCTCAAATGACAGTTTGGTTATCCTAAGATTTTTATTATTTGAAATATTTGAATAATACCTTGACATTCCAAAAGTAGGCAACCATGACCCACTTTTTATTTTACACATTTTGAGGACCCAAGATGCAGCAACTGACAGAGTTTGTAACCAATTAGAAAGGAGATATTTAAATATAGATAGAAAATTCGATAAGTCGATCACGGTGACCTTCTTTTTGTTTGACATTATCCGAGGAGCAAAGATGTATCAATTGACAGGGATAGTACATTTAAAGACATTTTTGACCTGGATTAATTTAATATAGCCATAAAAATTCAATAGAAGGTCATCGTGATTGAGGTTTTGTTGAAATTATCCAAGATCCAAAGATTCATCAATTGACAAAGTTTGACTATTATAAGCCAAGTAGGTATTGAGTTAATTAGTTATACATGTAGCTGTAAAATGTCAAAAGTGTGTCACTCTTACTTTATGGTTGAAGTTTTCTGTAAAACCCTAGACCCTCAACTGATGGCGTTGATGATTCCAAACCAATAATTACCTGTGATATTTAAATATAGCCATAAAATTTCAAAAGAAGGTCATCGTGACCTACTTTATAGTTAACATTGTCCAAAGACCCAAGATCCATCAACTGACAAAGTTTTATTATCATACGTCTGAAAGTATCCAAAATATAACCTTAAAAATTGTGATTGATTGTAAATTGTTTAACATCCCTCTCGAGAATTTTTCACTCAGATGGAGATGTCATCGAATGCCGGAGAAGGGCTTCAAATTTAGATTTATACTCAGCACTCAGGCCCATTGAGCAGTGAGGGTTCTTTATCGTCCCAGCGCCTACCGTGACACGGGAACTACGTTTTTAAGGTCATATCCGGAAGAACCGTGACTTTCACTTGTAAAGCCGTGCGCTTGGCGAAGGAACTGTGACTACCTATCTTTACGTCTTAGGTTTGACACGGAGCAGCGAACGAAAATCGAACCCGGGTTTCCCGATCACGAAGTTAACGTTCTACGAGTAGTCTACCATGCCCGATAAAAAATTGTGAAAAAAAATGCCTGGAAAATTTAAAAGATAATCACTGTGACCTCTTTTTCAATAAATATGTTTTAAGGCCCCAAGATGTATCGATTTACAAGGTTTGATGAATCTTAACTCCTCTAACAGTATCTGAAATGATGGCCTTAAACGTTATAGAAAAGATGAGCCATGAAATTCAAAAAGTAGGTCCAGATGACCTACTTATAAGTTGACGCCCTATGCTTTACTCACATTGGTCAATATTTTAATGACCTACGAAATATTCTCTTCTGATATACTTTATTTAGAGGTCGCATAATCAAGCTTAGACTGTTGATGTGAGGATCACGTGACCTGGTATACTTATTGTCTTTTCTCATTCAACCATGGCCAGAGTTGGAAAGGATCGTGCATTTTGGCCGTGGTTTGCGACGATGAAATGGCCATAGCATTTGCTCTTTGAGCCTTTGGCTCAGAAGAGCTAAAGATATGAACGAAAACCATTCCAGATAACATATCTCAATAAAATGATCATTGACTTCATTCGACATTATTGCCATTAGAATAAGGGCAACAAAGGTAAACTAAGGCTATCAATAATTTAGAGTTCTCAACATTCAAAATTTAGATGTGAAAAAATTAGAAATCTGACTGAAGAAATTTGAACTGTAATAATTTATAATTTTATGGCTCAAACTCATTATTTATTTATATGAAGCAACGCTGTTCACCTATCTCTATCATATTTTTTAAGAGTTTTGCTGCTTGTAATATACTCTTCAAAAAAAGAAACGCATAGTAGGAACAATACCCTGAAAAATGTATGATAGTTTTGTCTTACCTTTTATCTTTATACGGATATGATGTATTCGAGTGAAATGCGTGATTTTTTTAATGCAATTGTTAACTTTACAGCTATTCTACAAGTCTCACAGACAAAAAGACTCGATTTTGCCAAATTTCCCCCAAAATATTAATTTCAATTTTCATTTGTTGAATTCTGATGCAATTCCTTCAGGTGCAAGTTAAAGGGGCTATCAACTGCGGATGTTCTCGATATTTTGAATCTTGTTTTATCTGAGAAATGACGCTTCCTAAAAATGCTCATCTGAATGTTGCATAGCACAAAAAGGAAACTGGGCGACTGGAAACAGGGCTACCGCAATCTACAATAGCAAGAGGTTTTAATGTTACGCAAAGCTCCATATCTAACTTTTAAAACATAAACCATTAACATCGAACACTCAATGTTCGCAAAAAATATGATAGACTACGTGTGACATCAGCAGCACAGCATCACTTCAGATGATTGCGTGAATTGCATGAATGTAATGCAATGACGTCATATAAAGCATTAGCTATCCCTGGACAACTCAGATCATCCAACAAGACCATTTTCAGTTGACTGCGAATTATTGCAAGAGGAGTATAGTATTCCTGTTGCTTACCACATTTTTGTTTTATCAATGCATCATTTTACTAAATAATATTTATGTTCAAGGTGTCACTAAAATTCTACTATGCGTTTCTTTTTTGAAGAGTATATTTTGTGTATGTATTTAGAAAATTTATATCATTAAAGCTAGACTACCTGCTAAAGATAATAACAAAATTAACAACATGCATACAAGTCTACTGACGGAAACTTGAATTACAATGCCAATATTCGTATCATACAATATATTCCAGAATTTTCAGTTGCATTTATCTATAAGTCTATTCATTCAATCAAACTTCGCTGATACATCATGCTCCGTAGAGCTGATTTGATGAGCAAATATATTTTTACTAGTGACATACTTGGTATGATCTCAACATACGTACATGTATAATGCATCAAAAAGAATGTAACGATTTTCTCATCATAATAGTTTGCAATGTAATTGACAGTCTGTGCTGGATTCTAAGTCCTTGTTCTTTCCTGAATTTCTTTATTTCCTGCAATCCCACATTCTTCACAAGGATTGGACAATGTTTGCCTGACAATTGCAAGTGATTTTTCTCCAGTTCATCAAGGTTCGTATTTATAAAATCATGATAGTTACACGCTGTACATACAACGTGCATGTCGCTGTCATTAACAGTATAGATAATAAATCCAGAGTTTGCCAATCTTTCTCTATCTATTTGAAATTTAAAATCTGTGAAAAGTAAATTATAAAGACCCCTCTCTAAACTAGATAAATTTGATGGTGGTTGATATGGGTCGCTCGCATTGTCCCTGAATTCAGAAAATCTGTAGTTTTTTCGCAAGTGTTCACAATTGGAATTCCATCTTATGTGCTGACGAATTAAATCATTTTCGGACTCTTCGAAGTTACCGTATAAACTTTGGTTGCAGGAATAGCAAGTAACAGTATCAGATGTTCCCGAATAGACAAATCCGGCGCATGCTAAATTAACGATACTCTCGTCACTGTAAGGAGAATTTTCAAATGTTTCAATTCGTTTCTCAATATCCTCAAACTCTGAAGAACATTTTAGGAAATTTTGAAGATAGATATTTCTCACTAAATTATTTGCTAAATGAAGCACTTTGTAATCTATCTGCCCTCGAAATCTTACATTATACGTAATCTTGTCATATTCCCCTCTATTCAATTCGTAGTTTAATGAATGTTCTAGGAATTGTACCAGTTCCGAACGTCCAGCTGGACAGTCACGACAAAACTCGTCGCGTCCCTCTTTCGTGAAATTGAAAGTGATTTCACTTATTACGCAGTCTTGGTTGAAATGGATAATTTCATTCAAAGTATCGGGGTTTCTCCGCATGACATTTACAAAAGTGTCCCATTCTAGCACAAGTTTTTTCTCCAAAATTTCTACGCCACATCCTTTCATGAAGGTCATGTGTGTAGCCCTAGTTCCAATTTGACTAATCAAATTTGCTATTCCAGACTTTTTGCACAAAGATCTAAACTTTTTCTGCTTTCTCATTCCTTTCCTCATCAGTCCATCCTTCAGCAAATCATACACTTTGTAGAGTTCCTCGTCCGACTCACCACTACTAGATGATGGAATTTCAATTTCTAGGACCTTCAATAATGTCTTCCACCATCTACATTTACAATCATATGCAAGGAGAGGGGTTAGGTGCAGCAAACATGGAGGAAGTTTACAGTCATCCAGTAAAATGGGAATCATTGGTTTGTCTTCATCTTCATCCATATTGTGCATCAATGCTGTCTCGACAATTCGGTTCAATTTTTTTGAATGTATTGATTCTTTCGAGAGAACGATGGCTATGATTATTGACTGATCACATTTTGCACAAAGGTTTTCAAATAATGTTAAATTCGGATCAAAATCGGAACAATTACACCCACCGATGTATCCACGATTTTGAATTCCTTTGATTAGATCATCAGTCCACTCTCTATCCCTCGTAGAAGAGCCATGAATAAAATATATGTGATATCTTTTTCCGTACTGCAAAAACTTCATAAACAAGTTTGAAGACGCCATTATCCTACATGAATGTCATATGTCCAAATCATTGATCGATAAAACAGCGATTGCTATTTTTAGATATGCGGGTATGCTACACCTAAACTTGATATCTTTACATGTTCAGTAGTATCTGTATGTTGTAAAAAACGAGGACATAACCTTGAGTTTGCCTGGATGTATGCAGTAACTTGTTTACAATTGTAAATATTGCGAATTCTTACATTTTTGTCATGGAAATCCGGGTTTGTTAGATCATACGGTTTAACTTTCATGCAACCCTCTTAAAAAATGGTGCAATATGTTAATTCAACATTCACTGTTAATTATCAATGCTTGTAAAAATCGCTCGAGTCTGCAAAACTAATCATTATACAATAGTAACACTGGTTAAATGCCACGAAGAGAAACAATATTCCAGTATTTACATATAATCATATAATAATTCACAAGATAGTATTATAAAGCACCTTCTATACACTGTAGTAAAATTGTCTTTGGTGTTGAGAAAAAAGTTTAGCGTAAAGGAGTATTTATTAACATTATTTGACAAAATTTTTTTTTCAATAAATGTAAGTTGAATATTAAAATAAAAAATTCAGTAAATAACGCAACATACAGTTTATTTAAATAAATGTAGACGTATTGAATTTTTACCTATTGAAAAACTCTATTAAAGGGACATGGAGACAGTTTCATGCTTGCAATTCCAGAAATTAAGACAATTCAAATTATCAGCTATTAAAATTTAAACATCATTTGTTGATTAACAAAGAAAATCAGAAATTCTTCATATGTAAACAAGGCGCAGGCCCTGTTTTTGTTTGCATAAAGAAAATATCATATTTATAACAAAACAAGATTTAATTAATCACTAGAAACTGTCTCATGGGGTTTATAGAATTTAGTTCTTTTTTTGAAAAATATGATTTGAATGAATATACAATATATATAGTATGTCAATGTGGAAAGAATAGCCTTTAATGCTGAAAAGTTTTCACATGGTTTCAGAAATTTAAAAGAAAAAAGGAAATTTTAAATATAACAGGAAAACTAGTCGATAGAAATCTGTTGGTACACCAAAATACATCAAAGTTGTGTGCAACATATTGTCTGAAAATGTCATAATTACAAATGGCTATATATTTATTAACAAAATATATTATTTCAAAAACTTGCGTGATTGAGGACAAAATATTGGAAGACATATTTAATTATAACCAAAAGTAAGATCAATAATAAAATGTGGAATCAGAAAATGTCTCATTATTGTAAAGAGAAGCAAGATCGATATCGAGTTCAAAAACATGTTTTTTAGTTTTCTTTTTTTCCAAAAGGTCCAGTAAACCATGTAGATACACATAAATGAAGGACAAACAATGTGTACATTTATTTTCAAATTTTACTTATGATATGAAATAGATTTTCAGCAAAGGAAGTCCAAACATCGGTATCCAGGGTCTTTTTTTTACCTAACAACACTGTTGCATACAGTGTATATACGTCAAACATAAAGAAAGGAATGACATTTTGAAGAAAAAAAAGTTTACAGAGGTTTGTCATTCCTCATATTTGTTAGATTTTAGCCTTAGTGAAATATTTTTTATTCCATGAATCATGAAAATAATTAAAGGAAGATTTCACGATAACAGATATGTTAAAAAGTTATTTTCATCAGTGTCTTAATGGTACATCCCTCAGGATGAGTATGCTACAGTTTCTTGGTCATGGGTAGTACAAAGACCTAAGAAGTGTGGAAAGGGTAACTGAGAATGCTTTGAGGGATAGCAAATATCTAGAATATGCATGAAGGACGATGATACAAACAAAAATTGTAAACCTTCTGTGATGTTCAAAATTCTACCCATCTGAAACTATCCTTATTATTCTATACAAATGTTTCCCTTTATGCAACTTTGAATAAAAAATTAAAAACTAAGAGGTGAAACTTATTCATTTTATTCAAAAAACATGACCCGAGTTGTTATTTTCAAAATTTTTGACAAAGTTTTGTTTGTATCAGCTGTCCATAAGTACTTTTCGTACTTTTAGGATATCCGATCCTCGGTCAGGAAGGATAACTCCAAAAATTAATATTTAATTTAAAATGCATCAAAATGAAGTTTGAAAATGAAATTTTTTCATGCAGCAATTTTCATTTTATTCATCTTTATAAGACTCAAGGTCTTTGGAAGTCTTCGAAAGGGTCTTCTAAAGGTTGACATTTTTACCCTATAAAAGGAGAAAAAATTAATACAGTTTTTGAGAAATAAGATTTTCTTGAATCCAGCCTTAGATACCAAAAGTGATTTGTGGTGTCTTGTAATGATAGCAAAAGCCTTAGCTTTTACACTGTGTATTAGAGAATGCATGACGGAAATAGAAGACAAAAAATACCAAATAAACATAAAAATCATGACAATTTCTCTGAATGCCTGAATACCTATCTTTTTTACCTAAAATATATTAATTTGTTGATCAATTTGCAATGAGAAAATGCACTGCTGATATTTCAATTCGCCTTTTCTCAAAAATATATTGGGAGATTTGAAAATATTCCCTATATGATTAACTTTAAACTTTAACTTTAAAGAAATACTGTGGATAAATTTACATAACCTTGT
>PRKT01000410.1:400997-429651 GCA_003671525.1 Saccostrea glomerata
TCATATGATTGGTTTCATATGAGAATCATACAAAAAGGGCATCATATGTGAATCATATGAAGCAAATCATATGATTTACATATGATTCACATATGTGAATCATATGAAAATAACTTCATATGATTTGCATATGAATGGTTTGTGTTTGTCAAGCCATTTACATATGTGAATCATATGAAAAGGGTATCATATGTAAATCATATGAAACAGTTATGTGTGTTCTCTTTCAATATTTTTCACATTATTGTACACATTTAAAAATCAGATATTTCTGCTTTAGATGAAAATTCATTACATCACAATGATCTATCTTCATGGGTTAAATATTTGAAAATATCTAATAATGCTTACACAACTTTTTTAGGTAAAATTATTTTCATCAAGAGAAATAACGTATTTTTCACAGTGTACATTCTAAACAAGAAAATATACAAACAAGTCAGTAGCATTTGTCGATACATGTATTTAACATATTGTAAAATGTGTACAAATTATAAGATTTCAGCAAAATGATTAAGTAGTTAAACATGTACAAATGAATAAAATGATTAGGTCATGTACTTGTATAAAAATGCCATATGATATGGAAGTGTCCACAGTAACATTTGCCATGTGTTCTCTATTGTAAACTTATGAAAAATCAAGTTATTTAATATTCCAGCATACAAATAAGGATGAGAAATCTTTACAGGTCAAATCCAGACAAGATTGTGTACATCCTCCCCATTTCATAATTATTCCATATATTTTCTTGTTCCTTTTCCATCGATCTGTATCTTTCAATATTTTCAGTTGTCCTCCCTCTGATCGGACCATTTTAAAAATCTCTTTGAACTCCACCAAAAATGCAAATCCACCAGTTCTCCCCTTCCTGAACAATTTCTTTGTGGCACAGAATGGTCTCTACAAAAATTTCAAAAGTAAAAATAAAATAATTCTAAAATTACAGAATCAATTCTACAAGTTATTAAAGTTACTTATTATCAGCAAACAAAGGTATGCCCAGTTCACCAACACAGATATGATATGAGATAAAACTTATGTTATATATGTTATTCTAGGTGTTTTTGTGAAAACAGTATGCCTTACAATCTTATATAATTTGCAAGACAATCATACACTAGTGGAAGATTTGCTTCATTATAAAATCATAAAAAGCAATTTTTTTTTTAAATTTTGACAATTGAATTTGGAATGTTCAAATAGTATATATTAATACAAATTGCCAAAAATTAAGAATATTCTGACACAAATAGGCAGAAAAAACAGACTTTGTGATTCCAACAAAGTCTATAAAACGCGTACAGTGTGTAGTTACCTTAACTTTGAAGCAAGCCTTGGATCTTTGGATAATTTTTCTTATGAGGGGCTGACTGTATATTGAACCTGTAAAACAAATACATGTATTCACACAGTAGATATTTTCTAAGCATAACTAAAACTTAAACTACAAAAAAAGAGAGTACATGTTTGTAGGTTCTCAACTGTCTTAAATATCTTACAATTTACCTGAAACTAAGTTCTCTAGTGTTGGAAAAAAATTGTAAATGTCAGTCAATGAATACATAGATGTAAATATTCAATGGATTAGCTATCTGATGTCCTTTCAACACATAGTCACATGCACATGTACAGTATTTGTACTTTGAAAGTTGCCACTGTTATTATTAATTTTTTGCTGAAATTCAAAAATTCAATTTACCCCCTGAAGTTATTGTTTAGTTTCATAGCTTTTAAAGCAAGAAAATTCTATTCATACTTTCCATATTTTAAAAGTGCATTTGATTAAAATTGTTTCATAATTAATGTAGAGTAAAACTTCTATACTATAGTAGCCCAGTAGTCGTGGTATAATTGAGTTGAATTTATTTTTGATGAAGCTGTGCAAACAATGTAGAATTATAAAGGAACAAAAAGAAATTATCAAGAATTATTTTGTCATAAAGGAGTCATTACAGATGTTTATTGCAATATTTTTACCTTTAATAATGTGATGATGAAATCGTCTGTCAGAATCAGCTTTAGGATCTATCGCCAGTCTTATCAGCTTTGGGCTTCTTGGACTTCATAAAAAAAGCAGCACTGTGGCATTGAATGCATCTATAAGCCATAAAAACAAACATTTGTCATTAAGTTGATGAAAGAATTGACTTGATAGTTGATAACAATCTCAACATACAAAACTGCTATACAGGTTTCTACTTTCACTTTCAAATCAGTACGTAAGAAAAGTCAAAACAAAATAATGCCTTTAGCCTAACATGTAAATTGTAATGTTTACATCCATTCAGAAACAAATCTATCCAAAATTACTTACAGATCACTATGACACTAACATTATGTAGGTTTGCGAAATGCATTAATTCCTATCGATAACCGGTAACGCCAGGATAGAAATAAGTTCATACGAACCTCCTGTATGAATTTTAAGGGCGGATTCCGCCTGGAATTTGGGTGGAATTGAGCAGGAATTGGCAAATTCCAGGCGTACTTGAGGCGGAGACGGAATTTTCGAAAAGTTACGCCTCAGTAGAAGAGACGTCTTACAGGCGTCATTTCTAATTTCCGGGCGTCAATTGGCAAGTTCAGATTTTCCGGGCGTAAAATGGCAGGAAAATAGAAACAGAAATTACGCCTGGAACTTTCAGGAGAAGTAAAAGCCTCTGATTGGTCAATTTAATTATCAATTAAGGGTCATTTCAGATAGGAGGTTAAGTTTGAATTTGAGCATGAAGGAGGGAGTTTAGTGTGAGTGAAACAGGAAATGCAGATATATCAATGTTAAGGCTTTTACACTTCTTCTAAGTAGACCCCCCTCTATGGTACCCCAGACCAAGGGGCCATAAAATTCACAATTCAGGGAGAATGGCCCTTGCTCATCATAGCTATATATTAGGTACTTCATCTGCTAAATATCCAGGAGCAGGGAAGGAAAATTTCAAACCCCCCCCCCACACACACACATAAAAATAATGTATTTTCTCTATATAATAAATAGGCCCCACCCTAAGACCAGACCCCTGATCCTGGGG
Organism: Saccostrea glomerata; assembly: GCA_003671525.1. NCBI lineage: Eukaryota > Metazoa > Mollusca > Bivalvia > Ostreida > Ostreidae > Saccostrea > Saccostrea glomerata. Next base: position 404,030 of record PRKT01000410.1, read on the forward strand.
CCATAAAATTCAAAATTTTGGACGAGGCATTCTTCCTCAACATAACTATATACTTAGTTTGATTGTTTGATACCCAGGAGCAGAGAAGATTTTTCCAAGAATTAATGTATTTTCACTATGTAATCAATAAAGCCTGGCCCTAATACCAGAAACCCTGACCCAGGGGCCATGAAATTCACAATTTTGGAAGAGGCAATCTTCCCCATCATAACTATATACTTAGTTTGTTTGTTTAAAACCCAGGAGCAGAGAAGAAGATTTTCCACGAATTCATGTATTTTCACTATATAATCAATAAAGCCCCGCCCTAGCACTAAAACCCCTGATCCTTGGGCCATGAATTTCTTAATTTTGGTAGAAGACTCAATGGCCATTACGTTCATGCTAACAGTTTGACTGCTTGATGTCTAGGAGTAAAGAAGAAGATTTTTAAAGATTGCATTAATTTTAGTGGTTTTGGCCCCACCCCTCAGGCCCTAAGGGGCATGAAACATGAAATTCACAATTTCTGTTCCCCTTCACCCATAAATGCACCATGCCAAATTTGGTGGAAATTGGTTGAGCGGTTGCAGAGAAGAAGCTAAAAATGTTCAAAAGTTTACGACCAATTGACGACGAACGACGTACGACGACGGACGAAAACAGATAGCAATAGGTCATCTGAGTGACTCAGGTGACCTAATAATGTTTAAAACGAGACAAACTATTAACAAACAAATTAATGAAACAAAGACACCAAGAGTTCTATGATCGATAAATACATCTTATCAACAAATTTTGTATTTAATACAATCTTCTGGTATATTCAGTAAACAATAGTCCCTATACTAGTACAGTCAACATAATAAATACACGCTCCTCCGAAACATATTGAAGATAATTTTATTTTAACCATTAACCGGCATAGTTCTCTCCATATTTTAATAAATTTGGTTCTAATGCATTGCAAGTGCTATGAATATTGTAACGTCATGTCAGGTGCTATTTTTTAAACAAAATTATACAAATCATTTCCGTGTTTTCTGGCCACAACGATTTTTATTATCACTTTTTATTCGCGGGAACTGTGTTTTTGTTTCATTATGCGAGACAATGTGCTCGTAAAAATTTAATTCTCGTGTATATTAGCAAGCTTTAAGATAAAATAGAACAATATTTCCATTTCTATTTGTTTTCTTTGTGAAAAATCATTGAAAGTTATCGGTTGTACAGTTGATTTCTTTACAATTGAACCAGATGAACATTTAGCCAAACAATAGGTCGTACTGGAACTAAGGAAGCCTTATATGCATGTAAATCTCGTGCCTCTGTCTTTGAGTCTGATGTCAGTGGGCAGGGACTATTGAAATTAACATGGGAGGTTTCATGTAATTTAAATCTATTACGATAAAGATCAAAAAATCTTTATTTACAATCACATTTACAATATTGCACAATGAAATGTAAATATAAGGAACAACTGTCTAGTTTGTTGGGTATGCCAGGGACATCAACATTAAAGACCTTCGCAAATTATCCCAGCCCAGTTGATAGATATTTCGCAATGTCTAAAATAAAAACAATGCACTTGTCAATAAATGCAATCTAATCCAATTTAGTCGAATGTTTATTGATTTTATTCATACCTGTGATTAGTCCTCAGTGGCACCTGATTCCAACTATGGGGTCCCAGCCCCCTCTGCTTCCGATCCATTTTGTTTAAATGCATGGACTTTAATTTGAGCTTGATTTCTGTTCTTTATCTATATATTTCGTTATATCTATATACGTTTAGGTCGACATCATATTGCACATTAAGATTATCGAATTCATCACCTTTAACGATCCTTAAAAATATTATTAAACTCTCCGCTTGAAAAGCAGGATGATAAGTAGTCCATCCGCACGACCGTCTATGTGTTACACTTTAAGTACCCATCTCTTATTCCACTGAATGATATGTAATGAGATTTTCAGAGAATCGTTGTTACTTAGTGCCATTGGGCATCTTATATTCTATTTTTTGATCGGACATACATTTTAGGGAAACAAGATATGCAATAAAATCAGCTTAAAGTGTCAACATGTTTATTTAATTAATACATGTGTAACATATAATTAACATTAGTACAAAAATAATATAAAAACTGTGTGGATCCCTATTTCAAAAGAATAAAAATGGGAAAAGGGCAGGGAAAGGCTCATACCTGAAATATCTGTGATACTGAAAAAGCGAGAGGCACCAGTTGACATCTTAAAACTTCAATACAACTTTTAAATTCAAATAATTATTTTCACCCCTTACATTTTCATGGCAAATATTATACCTTTTCTTATACCTTTGCAAGAGTGTGTGTGCTGTCGTTCATAATTCAAATAAATTTTATTTGATTTCTTCGTAATATAAAATTATAAAACGAAAACAGCCTAATATCTAGGTACGAAACATTTACTGTTCAAATTTACTGGACAGCTTTATAATTTTTATGTCATTATGTACCTTTAACATCAAAAATAAACTGCAAGAATAAAGTACATTGGCATGCTAAATTACAATATTATAATGCAGCATAGATGTAAATATATTTTAATTATTCAGTACTAAAATATACATCTAAGAATAATTAATTACATTTTAAGGATATGATAGTAAGTAATGATGCACTTACCTGTAATTGCAAGTATCATATCAAGTTACGTTTAGACAGAAAATATCATTAATTGATAAAAGAACACAAACATGTTAGAATCCAATGTATCAACACTGAACTTGTTTTCACCTTTCATTGCTTTAGTTTCATAGCTTTTGAAGCCAGAAAATTCTATTCATACTTTCCATATTTTAAAAGTGCATTTGATTAAAATTGTTTCATAATGTAGAGTAAAACTTCTATAGTAGCCCAGTAGTCGTGGTATATTATTGAGTTGAATTTATTTTTGATGAAGCTGTGCAAACAATGTAGAATTATAAAGGAACAAAAAGAAATTATCAAGAATTATTTTGTCATAAAGGAGTCATTACAGATGCTTATTGCAATATTTTTACCTTTAATAATGTGATGATGAAATCGTCTGTCAGAATCAGCTTTAGGATCAATCGCCAGTCTTATCAGCTTTGGGCTTCTTGGACTTCATAAAAAAAAAGCAGCACTGTGGCATTGAATTCAAGTTGTTGAATGCATCTATAGGCCATAAAAACAAACATTTGTCATTAAGTTGATGAAAGAATTGACTTGATAACAATCTCAACATACAAAACTGCTATACAGGTTTCTACTTTCACTTTTAAATCAGTACGTAAGAAAAGTCAAAACAAAAAGAAAACAAAATAATGCCTTTAGCCTAACATGTAAATTGTAATGTTTACATCCATTCAGAAACAAATCTATCCAAAATTACTTACAGATCACTAACATTATGTAGGTTTGCGAAACCTGTAACCGTAATGAAAGGATATTTAAACAATATGAATTAAAGGTCTTTATTTATATTATAAATTGTTAGGAGATAACTTACTTTTTCCAACACCAAGCACTTCTGCTGCAGCAGTGACGTCAAACATGACGTACATTTTCATCCAATAAAAGTCAAAACCGGTCCGGAAAAAAATACGGAATTATTTTGATTTTACTCAAGTAATAAACCAAACCCAAAAGATTTGAAATAAAAAGCAAATTAATTTATTCTTTATCAATGTTATTTGGGGAATGCATTATTAAAAAAAATTGTGAAAGTTTTTTGTTATATAAAGGGGGGGGGGTGTTAAACAGAGTAGAACTTTACATAAATAATTACTAACAAATTCTTTTTACTAGTATACATTTAAATCACTATTGAAATATATTTTTGAAATTGCAATTTTACTTGCATATACCAAGGGCAAATAGTGAACACATGTTTCATATGATTCTCATATGATCATGGATTCATATGATTCTCATATGATCACAATCAAAATATTCATATGATTTTTACCTGAGTTTAACAAGGGCAAATTAGTAAGTACGGTTTCATATGATTCTCATATGACCAGTTTCATATGATTCTCATATGAAAACTGTCAAAATATACATATGATTCACATATGTAGGGCCTTTCATATGAGAATCATATGTAAATACAATCATATGATATGCATATGTGTAATCATATGATTCTCATATGATTAGCCACATATGATTCTCATTATGATTGTATATACATATGATTCTCATATGATCCACATATGATATTCATATGAAAGGCAATGCATATGTGGATCATATGTGGCTAAATTGCCTATGTACAATAGGAAACCAGCAGTACAGTGGCCATCAACAGACGACAAGAGATGGGAAGCATTTGACGATGGCCAAGACAAAATCCTACATGACACACTGGTAGGTGATGTGCAAAGGAGGATAACATCATTGAGTACGATGGTACATGTATACACGCTTGTATGGCAGAAAAACTACAACTTCCTGGGTATCAATATTAATAGTCAAAGAGTTGCAGATCAGAAGACCAACGGACAATATCCTGGGCAGAGATTTTCAGTTCCAATTACAATTTCTACTGCGCTCAGTGTATGATATGCTACATACACCAGCCAAAATTCACAGATGGAATGTCATAAAATCAGAGTGCCCCCTTTGTGGAAAAAGAGGAACCCAACAGCACATTCTATTCTCCTGGCAGGTGGCATTATCACAGTGAAGATACACGTGGAGTCTTAATCAGGTTGTATAAGAGATGACAGACACTACAGAGAAGGAGCAAAGGTGAAACATCTACACAGTTGCTTTGTAGAGGAAGGTGAAACAGCTAAGAGAAAAGACCTCCGGAATACTGAAATAGGCAGACGATTGGAAGTTGGCTGTGGACCAAGGTCAGAAACTGATCTAGCTATAATTCCAACTAATCTCAGGCCTGATATAGTACCGTGGTCATCAAGTACTATGAAGATCACTGTCATAGAGTTGAAAGTTCCTGTGGAGGAAGATGCAATGAAGCCCATGAAAGGAAGAAAGCAGAATATGACTCATTGCTGGCAGAATGTTAGGAGAAAGGATGGAAAACCTTGAACTATCCAGAAGACGTTGGATAAAGAGGCTTCCAGGCACAGTCAGTTTGGAGGATGCTCTTTGGTTTAGGGGTGACAGGGAGAAGCAGCAGTCCAAAAGATTGTCCAAGCAGCAGAAAGAGCTTCAAGCTGGGTTTGCATGAAGAGAGGGACTAGTAGCTGGATCATCACTGTGGACACCCCATCCTGAGTGTACCGAGCCAGGGGTCGTAAAACACAATTAGAGGTGGTCTCGACTGAGGACATTGATGGTGCAGCTGTAACAACACAGCTGTGTGTAAGTAACTTATGAAAATTTTGAGAATATAAGATTTCTTTAACTGATATATATGTCATTCTATTTTTTATTGATGGGAAGCCTCTGCGCTAAAAATCTATACACTTGGATGACTTGATAAGCAGTATTAATGTAATGTTAAATGAAAAATTATGTTTTTCATGAATAAGAAATAAATTAAACGAGTTGATATCCAGTGGACATAAATTTTGAATTATTTATTTGAATTGTAGAAATAAAGTGCTTGATTGCCCTTTTAGGCTGTTTCCAATCTATTGAATGTTCCTTTAATAATCATGTCAACAATAACATTACCTTTTTAATCAGTTTAAATTACAATAAAACAGTTCAAATGAACCTGAATGCAATCAAAACTAGAGGCACTGTGAGCAATGAGCTCACTAAATGATACCCCTGCCTCCCACAATGTCCAAGTTTTGCTGTATATTGTTTTATGGTAACGTGTAAAAAGGAATAACTCGTGGTATCTAACGTTATTCAGAAACCACCATATCTCACGTCATAGGTTAAGAATAGAATGGCAATGTCCATGTTTTGCTATGGGAATCCTAAAATACATGTCGGATCAAAAAGTAAAATGGGAGGTCACAATAGCAATATGTAATAAAGATTTCTGTAAAAGTCTCATCAAATTTCACTCAGTGGTATAAGAGGAGTTGCTGATAAGAGATATGTACCCCAAAGCATAACAGACAGACGGACTTACAGACGGACAGACGGACATACCAATTACTATATACCCTCCACTTTTCAAGCAAGGGGGTATAATAAATTTAAATATTACTAACAACAAAATGGTTACTTCATAATTTATTCTTCAGGGGAATAACAAAACAAGATACTTGTATATTACACATATAACAAAGAATTTTCATATCAGCAATCACTTTTCACAACAAAAGCTCAAAAATATTTCAAACATGGAACACTAAAATAAACTACACAAACAAAATCTTGAAGAACACATTGATCAGCATAAATCACAGAGGTATATCCGACATAAATTTTGAATTTGAAAAGCCATGGGGGAAGAAACGACACACTTTTTATTTTTTTGTATTAAAGAGTACTTAACTTGCATTGGGTTTTTTTTTGTAAATGAAAATTTTTGGGGATCATTTTAAGCACTGTAGCACTGTGAAATTTAAAAAAAAATAAAATTCAACATCTTTTATTCAACTAAAATAGTTGAGCTGAGCAACCAACTCCTGGTGGGAAAAAGCTGAACATTCTGTATATATAGGTATGTATCTTTGAAGATATGTAATGAAAAAAAATTATGAATCACACTTCTTTGTTATACATGCTATAAGCAGATAAATCGTATATCAAACTCTAGTTATGCACGGCAAAAACTTTGGCTGATGGTTACAATAATCCATTGTTCCAATTACATGAAAATTAATTTGTTTTCTTCTTTTTCTCAGCTAACTACATCTAAAAAGATGTATACTTATATCAAATAAATAAAAAATTATTATAAATATTGAGAAATAGGACTTGCTGCAAATGTCAATTATAAGAGAGTTAACAGCTCCGACAAAGGCAAAATTACCCACATTTACTTATACATGGTATTTTTTTCTTTCAAGTACCTTAAACTTTATATTTTCAGTGGCTTGCCCAAATGCAGCTCATAAATGAAAATAGTAATTGGCATTTTCTTCTTAACTGAACAAAATCTTTTGTCTCCCATTTCTTTAATATATGTAAAATAAAATGTACATGTACATGCATACAAAAAAATAATAACAACCCTGCCAGTTAAACGTCATTTGCAACTGATATCACCTTACTTACAATTAATGCTTCAAAGTATCACATTTTTCTTATTTTGAATTACAAATTTTAAATTACATATTAGCCATATGCCATAATATGCACATTATTCTTTGGTCATTATACTAGTCATTATGCTATATATAATAAACATAAGCGAAGGAACAACAAACTAAATGATAAGATAAACAAACAAAAAATATAGATTGAGGTGAAAAATATTTACAGATATTTACTTGTCAAATGTATGTATTACAGATAAATATTCCTTTTCTCTGTAAAACATCTGAGATAATTGGTGGATCAAATTCAATGTCTGTCGTAATCCATAGTTCTCATTCTGAACCAAATCACACAAGATTTCAATTTCATTCTTATAGGACTGGTATGCTTTATTTGTTTTCATTGACAGAAGAGCTCCCACTTCCTGTTTAGTTGCTCCATTGTTAGCCAATGACTGCCCTGCTTGCAAACGAAGTCTCATTTCATCATAGACCTGTAAAGTGATCATGGCTGCCAAGGCTCGACATGATAAACGAAATCTGCAAAGTATATCTTATACAATTTATCTCGATCTAATTAATTTACTTACACATTTTTACTTATCTGTAATATTATAAAAGCATTTATAATATTCTTTAAGAATTGAGGCTTTCGTTTATTTTGTTTTTAAAACTTATCAATGAAATTAAATCTCCAACAAATTTTTTATGACTATATTTTGAATAGGATAACCTTCAAAGCATCAGAATTGAATGCCCTCAAATCCTTTTTGGATAATAAATTAACAAAATTTTATCCCCATGATAATTTGAGCTTCTAGTACAGTAAGTACTTCTTCAAAGTACAAAAATTTCATGCATGTAAATATTTATACAAGGTACTTACACAGGAGAGAGACTGGAACGTTTTCCAAGTCCTATAGCACCAAGCAAGCCACCACTTGCCCTGTCTTCACCAAATAAGTGCAAAGAGGTCACCAGGGAAGACAACATTTTGATTATCGCAGTGTGACTACAGCCATAGTCCAACTGTCTTAGTATTAACTCCAGAGTCTTAAACCACAGCAAGAGTAACTTGCTTTCATTTTCCTGGCTGGAAAATACAAGAAAGTATGGAGCAATGTTTAAATTTCTCTCCAAAAAAACTTCAGTGTGCTGTTATACAGTCAGAGATATGTGAACATTAAAACACGCTTATAACAAAGTGCTGGGATGAATGATTTTGCTATGTTGTAAGTGTAATTATTATAACCATTACGTTAACAAATAATTATATTTTAAAGTCATGGGGAATGAAAAACAATCTGCAGTAAGAGTCTATTTATTATAAGATTGTTTACTAGAAATGGGTTTTACTGTACATTAACATTTATTGTCAAGTCACCTCCTTTAAAGTTACGAGAATTAAAATCAGATTGAAATATTTTCAAAATGCAGGATACATACACTGGTTTGGCCTGAGTGATCCAGTTCAGGAGCTGACCAATCAGAACTTGTTCATCTGTTAACTGCTGGCACAGAGGAAGCTTCTGTACAATGTATCCGTATAGTAGTAAATGTGTACCCTCCTCTAGAGCAGTTCTCAGGAAATCCTCAATATTGAGATCAGGGATCTGCATGGCCGCTAAAACGTGGTCCCAACCCCCTCCTGGTATTTGATCCAGGCCTAAAGGTATAATGTTCATATCATTATGAAAAAATAATTTACTTTAATGATAAGCTGAAATTCATATCTGTAAGTAAAATATTTTGCAAGAAATATGTGATTGAGAACTATCAAAATCACTTCTTTTGAATTTTATCAATTTTATCATGCTAAACATTATTTTAATGCAAATATTCATAATTTTTTTAAAGATAATGTAAATATGTTGCATTCACCAAGATTAACAAATGATGTCTGTTTTTAAACCATCTTACATTAGGAGTACACAGATATCATACCTCCTTTAAAATACACATGTATGCATTCCTCTACGATGATGACAATATGTTTATGAGAAGCCAGACACTTCGAGGCCACCCTCACACATGGCATCAGAAGTATGCTCCGTGGCGAGGACTGCAGCCATTGGATGATGGTTGTCATGACAACAGACACAGAATTATTTTCGGGATTACAGTTATTCAGAAGAGCAAATATCTCCTTCACCAAGTCCAGACTCTCTTCTTCCTGTAGTCGAGTGTCCGTTACTAAAATTAGAAAAGAATTGCTCCTGTTTTATCAAATCCTGTATGAAAAGTGCCACTCACCTCTGAACATTGAATGAATTATTTTTCAAATGAATGTTTAGTGGTTCAAAATCTTTGCTATTTGACATGGTTTGACCTGATATGGACCTAATTTTTGCATAGTGCCATTAACATGTCCATAACTTGCAAGGGGATAACAAATAAAATTTAATCTGAGAAGTGTAGATAGTAGATACTAGACAGTTTTCTTACTTGCACTGGTGACTGTTTCCACCTCTGTCAACAGATTCATAAGAATCATAGAAATGGTGTCCAGGTTGACGTCTGCTTCAAACGTACACTGACACATCAACTGAACCACGCTGTGTACGTAACACTGACGCTTGACTGAAAGGTCAGAGGTCCAAGTCATGGATGACTGAACATTGAATCCCGATGCTGCCTTCAACAACCTAACGTTATAGTGCAAAAAGATCATTGGAAAAATTTTTATGCTATCTATGTTACCACAATAAGTAAGGCTTGATATTAACAGGTATCAAAAAGAAGTTAAATGTGATATTACAACAATCTCAACTCAAGTAGTAGCAATTGCTCTGTCTTTTTTACAGAAATAAATACAAGTTGAAACTTCATTGGGAATTGAAGTGGGTTGGTCACATGATCAAATCCTGCAAAGGACAAAGGAGAATTTAAGGATTTCTTACCTCAAACCCAGTGCAGAAGAGGCAGACCTCTCTGCTAAAACACATCGGGGATCACATGTCTGTAAGAACCAATTACTGGCATGTCTGTAGTGGTCAGAGGTCAAAGTTGACCAATCAAAAGTCTCCGCTGTGAGAGTCTTCTGAGCTAAGTCTGGAATCTGGGATAAAAGAGATTATTAATTTTAAATGATTCATGTTCTTTGCACTGTTAGTAATAATTAGTCATTAAAGTTTAGGGTTTTTTTTCTTAAAACTTTACAAAAAGCACATTTACCTTAATTGTGATTCAATATTAAGAATTCATCGTTAATAAACAAGGATGGAATAAATCAGCATACAAAGTAACTTATATTGGACCATTTAGAGGTTTTCGAGACATAGCAAAGTCTATTCTCATTATATAGTTCTGTAAAGAATTTCATATTTACCTCAACATGTTTCTGGTCACCGTAACACTGTACCAGCAGAAGGAGTACACAAGCCAGGACTCGACTGGTTCCTTGCCCTCCATAACACTGACTGTAGAAAGACAATATATCTGTCCAGTCCATGCGACACACGACAGAGGCCAAAAGGTCAAAACTCTCAGGGCAGTTCTGGTCCTTCAGCTAAGTAATGATAGGAAAAATGTATTCAGTACCTAATTTCAAGTTGCTAAAAGTTGACAATTTTTCACAAATTTGCTGAGGAAATTCATCAATATTCTGTCAATTTAATTCTATTTTCTTTGATGCTTAGCCAAATGACTATTTACTGGTATAAACTGTTTCTCAAAAACTGTGGCACTGCTACATATGATATATTCTAGTGAATAATTTGCCCTAAAAAGAGTTTTACCGTAGTTACTGTGAAAGGGTTAATTCTGAGGGAAATTTGGTATTGTACCAGTTACATTCATGAATACCTACCTGCATCATTGAGTCCAGGACCTGAGTGTTGGGTTTAAGAGTTTCCCACGGCAGTTGTGAGAACTCTTGGTTGTATACATTGGTCACATGAGCTGGGACCTGTTTACCACATAACACGTCACAGAAATACAGCCACACTCTTATTAAGGGGTTGGACTGGTATGGTGGTATTATATCTATAAGAACAATATGTGTCCTTTATCTTTCATAATGTAGTCCAAACAAAACTATTAGTGATGACAATTTTCATTTGTGATTCATCAGTTTTAAATCCTTTCATGAATATCAAATTTTTGCAACTGAGAAAACAATTAATGTAAGTACACAATTAATCACAATCACGAATTAAATGCTACATATATGTCTGTGTAGTGTATTGTATTTATAAATTATTTCTTAGCAGTGAATTAGCGCATCGTTGTCTTGGTCTTTAGTATGAAAAATGGTTTGTAAAACAGTGAACACATAATCTTTTCTTTTTGCTTGGAAAATATTTAAATTACAAATAGATATTCTCTGTCATTTACTTTTTTATGTGTATCATGATAAAGTAATTTATTTAGCAAAAAATGTCAATCTTGATGTAAATTGATTTTATTCTTTCTCTACAAAACTCACTAATGAATGCCTGGTGAAGGTACTGAGTAACAAAAACAAACGCTTCCACCATTTTCTTCCCAGCCTCACTGTCAGCTTGTATCCATGGCAACAGAGGGGAAGTCTCTGTTTCTAATGGCTGAATCCAAGCAGCAAATGCCATGATGTGTGTCTGCCATATTACATCTAGAACTGAAAAAAAAAATCAAAAAGTGCTTTCAATTGATCTTTTCTTAAATTCTAGTTTTCATTTTCCTGCAGATTTTCTGTATATTTACTGAGGTGGAAATGAGGGGGTGGGGGGGGGCTATATGTTTACTGCAGTCATTTTTTGAATTCTTGTCTGTCTATTTTAAAATTTAAAGATTTTTTAAAATAAACAAATTTAAATATTGACATCTACATGTACATCAAGTTTTTTTTCATTTCAAATTATACATGTATATCATTTCACACATTAAGAATAATTTAACAACATCAATTTATACAGATTCTACTATCCATTAGAATTTTGCTGTAATTAGATACCTACCCTGTGCAGGGTTGGTTTCCTGAAGAGTGGGCAGGACTTTGTTTATGAAGCAGATCATTAGATCCTGTATCAGCTGAGTGATGTGTGACACGTACAGGGTGGTGCTGGGATAAAGGCCGAATGATCCGAATTCGGAGGAAGAGGTCCGCAACTGGAGGAAGAAACAGCCTACAGTGGATAGGCAATGCTTGGTCTGTTTCAGAGAGAAAAAAAAAATAATGGTACATTAATAAACATAATGTCAGAAACAAAGTTTTGATCAAAAAGTGTGAAATAGTTCTGTAAACAAAATTTTTAATCATTTAGTGAAATTATAGAGAGTTTTTACAAAGTTTTTCCCCAGCCATTGCTAAATCTGCAGAAATTTGAGGCATTAGAAGAAATTTGGTTTATAAGTCCAAGTTTTGCCATTAAGCGTTACATGTCAGGTTTCAGATTTAAAAAATCCTCATTTTCCTTTTAGATGCTCTACCTTCTTAGTTACTACAAACATAGACATTTCCTAGAATTACATAATATGAGAACAAGAAAAATTCTGTACAACTGAGAATGTTTATCAGATGTATTCACCTGTTCTGTAGACATGTCAGAACCAACATCTGTCCTTCTTGAAGAAACATCAGGTCCTCTTGCATAAAAACAGTACTCTTGTAAAATCTGCCAGCATTTTGGATGTATCTGTTGTTTTGCTGTACCTGAAAGTATTCAAATCCATGATCAGAAATATACAGGTTTATGTGACATCTGTGAAGATTTAGAAAAAAAAAATATAATCTTAATATAAAATAATTACCTGTGAGGATTATGTTCAGAACATAATTCAAGTTTTGTGGAAAATTATGTTTCAGGACTGCTCTTAGATGCTTGCAATATATCTGAAATTTTATAGAATAATTATTAAAGGCATTAATTTCTAAATTTCAAACATATCATTTAGAAGACACTAATCATTTAGATTGGATAAAGATAGAGTATAGCACATTAAGACTATATCACATTTACATGAGTATCTTACTTCCTTTTTTATTAAAGTTTTACAAGAGTTAGTGATGTCGGAATGCATCCGAAGAAACCAATAAATGGTCTACCTAGTATACAGTTTCTTGACAACCAATATCTTACCTCAAACACCATGCCATGTTTGGTATCTGGATCCACCCCACAGCTGTATAGACCTGAGGCCAGAATGTCCACAAACCTCTTGACTTCAATGGGAGCTGGAGATCTAGTCTGTAGCCACTGGGCAATCTCAAACTGAAACAAGGGAGGTAAGATATTTTCTTATAGATCCTGTATTTAGTAAAAAATCCTTGATCTACTATAATTGTGTTAATTAAATACGCTTCATAACAAATATGCCAGCATGAAGCATTGTAGTTCAAATACCTCATGAATCTTAAAAAATCAAAAAATAAATTCATATCTTATATTTACATTATTTATTTTGCTGATAAGTTGCCACAAAATTTATGCCATTCAACTGTCATGTTTAAAGCAAAGAAGTTTGTAATATAGTTTCAACGTCAAGTGCAGTATTATGACGTAACAATGGAGATATTCATGCTTATCATGCTTATCCATGGTAGTTCATGAGAAAATGAACAGTCTTCCTGTTTGCAAAGAATCTTAAGGAAAATTAAATTTAGAAATGTAAATATTTACTTATATACAATGCACATACAAAATTTGACAAACAAAGTCATTCAATAGCTAAGGAAAATACAACTGAACCTCAGACATGAACATGCCAAGAACATGGGTTGTGTAAAAATTCATGATATCAAAGTTGATTAAGACTAATGATAATTTCAGTAAATCTCCTCTGTTCAACAATGTTAAAAATTTAGAAGTTTGAATGTATACTGCACAAGAGAAAGTGAAAAGCATCACTCAAGATGGGTCAAAATTCTTACTTTTGTGAGAAGCATGAAGACGAGGTCTGGATTCTGCTGCTGTAGTATCTGGACTAGTCTCTCGTACATGGTGACGTACGTGTGGGGGTTGTTAATTGGGACAAAGTGTGGCGACATCAGACCTGACATGGCAGGGGAATTCAGAGAAAACTGGAGAACTATCTCAGTCTGGGAGGGATCTTTCTCAATGAACTCCTGAAAAAAATTACATTATACATGTGCATAACTTCACGAAAATATGCTAAATACATGTGCATAAATTCATGAACATCTCTTCAATACATGTGCATAAATTCATGAAAATGTGCACGGTTATTTATCAGATTTAAGTCTGCTAGTTTCTTGTAATTCTTTAATGAATTCTGTAGAATATTTAATAAAAGAATTTTCATGTGGAATACACACATCAAATTTTCCTTATTTGTGACATAGTGAAAACAATAATCAATTTTAAAACAATTTAATCCAGTACACTTTATTAAATAAAATATTAACTTTTTTAAAATAAGCCCCCACCTTGCCAAGCATGTCAATACACGCGGTGTAGAACTGTCTAGTGGGAGGGTAGAACTCGATGTCATCGTTAATCATTTCAGCCAAGAGGAAGAACAGAGTACAGGCAAGGTCCGTGTAGTAGGCCGCTCTCAGGTCATCAGTGGTCATTCTGGCCAGCTTGACCAACATGCTAAAAATATACAGATAACACTGTTATAAATATATCTTTGAATTCGAGTGTTTTTCATGTAAACTAAGCAAAATATTCTGAATAAACACTGTGTAAGCTTTTACGTCAACTCCCTCTGTACTTGGTTACTTACGTGATAGCATTTTCCACATGTACGGCTGCGATACAGACACTGAGAGGAGGGGGAGATAACCCCTCAATCATCAGCTGTTTATACTCGGCTCTATTCTCATCTGTCTGTCTCTGTATGATTTCATCACAGGCTTTCTCTTGCACCTTAAAATCAAAATTGATTGAATTTTTTAAAGCCCAAAATACTAATATTTATAAACATTATTTCAAATTATTCTAATTTTCAGATGCCTTTATCAAAGGTTACTGATGATTTGCATAACATTCTAGAATCTAAATGCCCCAGTAAACTGAAACTTACATCAAGGTTGACCACAGCAGGATTTGAACATTTGTGAAGAGGGTTGATGATGCTCTTACACTCTATTGTAACTTTGACCTAAAAACAAACTCTCAATCACTATGCAATTTTTTTTTACACATATGTATTTATTGAAAATGTAAGTATTCAATGCTTCTCAAACATCCTCTACTATGAGCATGTAACATTTTTAATTGACTTCGTGATTTTGAAATTAATCATATCAAGATTAATATAGTGCAATACACAAAATTCATTAAGTTACTTACTTGTATGTGTATTGCATAAAGGGAAATAACTTTAATCCTCAGATATTTTACAGAAGAAAATAGCTTTTATTATAAATAATGTACCTGTTTAGATTTATTGTAATACAGCTGAGGATAAAGTCGACAGAAGTCATCATCTAGTGCCACATGCTTTGAAACCCGCAAGTGAAAAGATCTGAAAAGACGAACAAGCTTATACATGAATATGAAAACATACTTACTTGAATCTGCATTGATAATATATCAATTATATCAAATAATTTTGATGAAATGGAAATAATTTTAAGAGCATGTACACAAACTCCTACGTTTGAAGAAACAAAATTCAAAGAAGGCATGGTCCTTGTAAATTAAAGTCATGAAATTCTTCAGAACAAAATAACTTGTGAGTAAGACCATCACATAAAAAAATTTCTACAAAAATTACTTTGCGTATTCTTTCAGATTAACAAGGTCTGCTTTCAGCAAGTGTAGAGTGGCCGATTTCTCGTCTAAAATGGTGGTGCTAATCTCAGGAACGAGAGCTTTCAGAGGCTGTAGAGCTGGTAGATCTACCCCAGGCTCATGGTGCTTTAACCTACCAAGAATTCTCTCTGTTGCTGGAAAAATGAATACAAAAACCTCATTCTACAGAGTCTTACAACAAATCATTCAAGTAAATTTTATCCTCTTTTCTAATCATAAACCTGAGTAGAATTTTGTGGTAGCATACTATGAACAAACAAAGATTTTATTGTTTATACCTTATCAGCATCAATTTCATATCATGTATGCTTATATTCTGACATTTGTTCATATTTGCTCTAAAAATAAATATAATTTCCTTAATGGCATCCTTTGGAAATCAAAATTTGATTAAGAGGATGCATTTAATGGTAAGACAATTCTTAACTTTCCTGATTTAGGTATTGCTTAAAACTCCCTTTGGTGAGAACTTACCGGTAAGATTTGGCTTACTAGACAGATCCCCTCTTCTCTGACCTTGTGTTGAAGTCATATGATCTTCCCAGGATTTAGACAACATTTTTATTTCATGTTTTATTCTCTGCAAATCCACAAAATTCATCCAGGGCTCCTACAAAGCAAAGCACATTTTTGAGGGAGAGAGAGAGAGAGAGACAGAGAGAGGAGCAATCTATATCAAGATGTACTTCTCATTGAAGACTATCAAAGATAAAAGACGTAACACAGATCAAAACCAATGAGATCTGAATGAACCATTGTGATGGAAAATTCACATTAATTTTTCAATTTAAAATGTCTTTTGCATTGAACATGAATTAAATATGTATGATTCATTTAGTACACATATGAAAAATGGTACTACTGTTATCATTTCTGTACGAGTTTTATTACCTTTTGATTCTGGAACAGTTGCAGGAGGTGGTCAGCCTGATACTGCTGTTATGATTTCTGTGTGAGTTTGATTACCTTTTGATTCTGGAACAGTTGCAGAAGGCGGTCGGCCTGGTACTGCTGGGGTAGGGCCGGGAGGTACAGCTTAGCATCGTGTAACATCGGCTCCTGGACCCATAGTTGGAAGGTCTGGTACATACTGTAGATACAGATACAGTCAAACATGATTAGAGCAAAAAAGCCTTATAATGATACATACATAAAAGAAAACAGTTTTCTTTTTTGTTATCGGGTAAACTGTAAACCATCTTGTATTCCTGTGCGAGTAATATTCGTGAGTTTCGCGATCTACTTTATATGCTGTATATTAATAGCCATGAACAAATCATTTGCTTAGTATTTGTAGAGAATGTTTCCTCAGTCACAAAAATTAATCATCGCGGATTGATTTTAAATCTATGGATCATGAATAAAAGATGAAAGGAATAATAGTTGGTTTACAGTAATCTTACCATAAACTATAGAATGAATAAAATATTTTTACGACTTAATGACCATTTTACACAGAGTAAAATGTAATCTATAATTCCTCTGAAGAAGTGATTTATTCTTACCTTGACAATGACAGATGAAAATCTTTATCAGGGACATATTTTGAACCACTTGAGTTGTCTTGTGACTCATCTGTAAAGTATAAAATAAAATGTATGTCTTTTATCTAGTACTTAATATCTATTTTTAACCTCCAACTGACCTTGAGTTCTAAATTCTGAACAGTAATTTGGTGCATACAAACAGAGATACTGCTAAATGCATTGCACACTGTAGATTATAACGTATGAATTTTTTAAACAAAATTTTTACACTGACATTTCCAAACACTCAATGTAGCTACAAGTAACCTCAATTCTAATCCAATGAAATTGTGAGAATAAATATAAACAATACCTGAGCAATATTTCATGTGAAAATCAGCTGTTTCTCCCAGTCTTTTCTTCATTTTCTTCAGGTCACCAGAATGTCTGGAGCTCTCAAAGAATTTTTCTCCAATGCTAGCCCTCTGCTGCATTCTATAAGGTTTAAATGGTTTACATGTATTTTAGCCATAACTAAGGGGTTTTTGGTCCACACTGTTTATGGTTTGCAGAGTGAACCAAAATATTGGTTTATGAATTGATATGAGCTAGAACAAGAAAAACAAATACAAACAATATTATTACAAATTCCTGCTCCTTTTGTACTTAAAAGCATGTATCATCAATTCTCATTATATTGCAGGTTCCATTGTATCGTGGTATATTCCAAAAATTAATTCCAAAAGAATTAAGTACCGCAATATAATGAGACACCAGTATACAATCATGTACCTCCAAGTAATAAAATGTTTGTATTCCTTACGTGACTTGTGAGACCTGGCGACCGAGAAAGAGCAAGAAGAACTTCTGCCAGACTAGAAGTAAAATAGGGTGATTCATATCCAGGGCGACAGCTAATTTGGACCACTGGTACATGGTCAAACTATTTACACTGGGGACATACTCTAACTTCAGTTTCATGACACATTTCTGCAGAGTAAAATTCAAATTCTTTATCTTCCATAAATCTTTACAAATTCAAATAACATGTACAACTGTAGGGAACAAATTGACATTTATTGGTAGATGGCTCCAAATTTTCAACAGACTAAAATGCATGACTATGGAAACATTATATATCTATTAAAACCTATAAATAACACTAGAGCCATGAACATGATGAAGCATAAATTTATTTTTAAAAAAATTCAACTGATACCGGTAATCAATTTGTATACCCACAAAGAGATAAATTTTTGTTAAATACCTTTAATGCCGGAACATTATAAACCAACACCTATAATTTGCTTTACAGCAAATAACAATTTCAAATCGAAAATAAACTCATTACCATATAAGAATATTCTCAAAGAGATATACATTAATTTTGTTAATACCTTTAATGCCTGATCCACACCCTGTTTGGGGTCATTAGCTATCTCTGCCCTCAAATAGGGCCAGAGTTTGGTGTCCTCTTCAGTCCTCATCTCAATGTCGAGGAGCAGGTAGGACAGCCAGCCAAACTGATGAGGGGAGGACATCTTCTCTGTAAGGGAGAGAACTGTCACAGAGTTTACACCGGAGGACACCCAGCTGACGAAAGAGGCCACGCCCCCCTGCTGTTGACTTTCCTTATAGTGAGCCTGAAACAGTCACACAGTCATATTTCTCTTTATTTCTCTTTATTTCTCTTATCCTTTTTAAAAATAACTGGCATTGCTGACTACCTTCGCCTATATCAAGATTTACAAATATCTGTATAAAAAATTTACAAATACAAGATAACTAAATTATGATTTTGATATTTTTTCTCAATTTAAACAAGCTTGGAACTTCATAGAAGATACACTGCATAGTACAAATCATATGTGTATTCTGCTAAAACTATCTGAAATACTGATTTTACTAAGCTTACTTGAAATGCCTCCTTGAAAGCTAACTGTAAAGCCACCATTACATTGTCTACACTGAAGCCCATCTCAATTATTCGATCCAAGACATAACAGGTATTTCTACACCAAAAATAAAAGTAGATAATTATGATGATGAATTTAACTTAATGATGTAATTCTATTTCACACTTATTCAGTTTATTGATTCAGAAACATTTTTAATGCATATTCAAGCTTTAATCAATTATCATAGAAGTCAATGTTTATATGTAATCAAATTTTATTGGCTTTTAAAAGAGATATAGTATACATGTTCAATTGACAGAAATATGAGTGAAAAATAGTTTTAAACACGTTAATTGAAGCTTTATTGGGTATACAACACCTATGCCTGTTGCATTGAATTTCATTCCACACTTACTTATCAAGGTACCACTTGGACTGTTTTGTCAAGACCTGTATCCACAGAGTTAAGATCTTTATAAGATATGATGAATCCACTCTATTTACATGTGAACCAGAGGCTTGATTCTGAAATGGGAAAGTACAAAGTCAAACACATAAAAAAAATCGTTAACTATGAACAGGATTCAAGAAAACAATTTTTATAATTTCTGCACAAGTTGCTGATGTAAATTGCATATACCAACAATATCATATTACATAAATAAGGGTCAATAGCCTAAAGAAAATGATATGCAATTTCAGAGTAAAAATTAATTCAACCCATCTCTTCAGTAATACATACTGAATCACATGTTATTTGCTTTGTTAAAATCCCTAGAATTAACAAGCATATATTTGAAAATTGCAGAATTAGCTAAATACAATCATGCACAAAAACTATACATTATGGCTCACCAAGATCATATTTGAAAAGTTCTCTGTGACTGGCCCGGGAAAGTCATGTGACCAGAGGCTTTTAGCAGATTTCATGAATGACTCATCAGCTGAGAGAAGCAACTGCACTACTTTAAGAAACCTAAAAATAAAAATAAAATCATTGAAAAATTTGCAGTTTTGCATTTCTAGAGTGTCTTTTTTTCTTAGTCTGAATTCTAGAATCATTTGCATGAACTGAGGAGCAGCATTGTCTTATGAAGATGATATTACTTGTCATTTTGAATGAGAGCCTGGGGTTTGTTGACAAACAATGGCACCACGTATCTCAGGACGTGAAGGGTGGGGAGATAGTGGTAGTTCTCAGCCAGCACCACCAGGTGGTCAAGTCCCTCACTCAGGAAATCACCATCACTGAAAAAAACAAACATTTGCTTCAAAGTTTATGCATGTGGTAAGAAACATTCCCTAAAAATCACAATATGCTTTATTTACACTTTATAAGAACTTTGTAATCTTGAACACCATAACTTGGATACCAGGGATACATGTATGTTGAGGTGATATGGAGTCCAAACCACTTTTCTTTATGTTTTTTATTTCTTATCTCAAATCCTTGAATATCTTGAAGTTTATTATTATTAAGGTTTCATAAAGTTAACAAGGTTTGACAGTACTTACCTATGTCCAAATTTAGTTATAACTAAAGCCATGTAGCAAGCCATGCCATTTTTCTCCTTCAGACCTTTCAGGACTGGAAGAAGTGAGTTGTCATTGGCTAATTCTGGCACACCTCCACTGATATTAGCCAATGCAATGTCAGCTGAGGGAAAGCTGCTTTGGTGAAGGTGTAACTTTACAGCTACATTCCATGCCCAC
Source organism: Saccostrea glomerata (assembly GCA_003671525.1). Taxonomy (NCBI): domain Eukaryota; kingdom Metazoa; phylum Mollusca; class Bivalvia; order Ostreida; family Ostreidae; genus Saccostrea; species Saccostrea glomerata. Next base: position 424,932 of record PRKT01000410.1, read on the forward strand.
ATATTAAACACTTGCTCATTGGTCTGTTGTTGTTTCATGGCTGACGCAAGCTGAAACAGTATGTGAATGATATGAAAATTTAATGAAAGCAAATTTCAATACATTTTCAAAACATGGTGTAAAAAATGTTCCCTCAAGAGGACCAGAGAAGTTAATTTTTTACCTGTTTAAAGCTTTCTGTGATGTAGAAACCCATGTTTTTGTTGGTGATGAATTTACCAAAGGCCTCCGTTAGCAATACAGCTATCTGTTTATGGATCTCATATGGCAGAAACAGTCTCTTGGTCTGTAAGAGAAAATACACAATTGCAAATACATGTTATTGTATGGTGGCTATAGGAAATATATAATGATTCCAACTAGAATCTTAGTACAAGTGAATTCTATTTTTATTCCCTCCACTCCTAAGCTTACCTTTTGATCCACTCCCCAGTTAAGCTGACTAAGCACGTGCCTGGTGAGTTGATTCTGGGGCTGGTTGAGATCAGATGACATCAGCCACTGCTTTAACACAATAATATCAGGCTCACAGGGAATCCACTGGTAAAACGGCAGAGCTTGGAAAAGGTACAGGGCCATCTGTAAACAATCAAATAAATCCATTATACATAGGGATTATCTGAATGGTTACTTTATATACTGTAAACCAACTTTTATTCATGACGACTTTATTTCCAGATTTACCGGTAGTAAACTAGTTCTCGGTGATAAATTTTCACGATCAAGCTGGTTTTGGTACTGTTTTTAATAGAAATAGAGACTTTAAAGACCCGTTCGTGGCGAGATATATTGGTGATGACGAGACTCTCGCGAACCTGGCGAAAATTTCTCACACACAAATAAAAGTTGGTTTACAGTAATTTCTTAAAACACGGTCATTTTACTTTATCTATGAATATCCAGATTTGTTTAATTTTTACACGCACACACTGTTTGTGTATGTAAAGTGAAATACAGTCAGATATAAACAATATATGTTTTTTAAATCAACTTACAGGTCCTATGTTGGCCATGTTATCTTTAGTACCCTGGATGAGTAGAGACAGGATAAATGGGTGGGCGTTGGCCACAGTCACTAGTAAGTCCCTCCCGACTTTGGAGCAGGCTTCCCTCGTCTGGCTACATACATAACAGATCTGAAACAGAAGAAATAAGATATTAGTAAACTACTGTTGACAAATGAAAATTTAAATTCTTCTGCATTATATGGCACAACCTGATGAATTGCCAAGGACCACCTAATAGAATTGCTTTTTGTATGTACATGAAAATACCGTATAAGTAAAATTTTTAGCAAGGATTTAATTTTGGCATCATTAGCAAGGGTGCTGAGATCGCTAAAATTAAATATCGCTAAAAATTAATTGTGTTTTATTTGCAATAGGTTCTTTAGTGAGCATTTTAAAATTGCTAAAATTACATCTCGCTAAAGATAAAATACGTTTTTAAGGACAAATTGCTAAATTTGCCTCTCGCTAAAATTTCCACTCATACGATATATGTTCAGATTGTTTACTGGAATTATTGCTTCCAACGTTACATAATTTTATCTCTATCTTTGTTTTCATGAAAAGTACCTCAAACAACCCAAATGCCACAGCTTCAATGAATTCTGTTTCGTCTGCTTTTCTACACTGCGCCATGTTGGCAAGAGCTGTTAACAGGAAGATGACCTCTGAGGTGGGAAGGAGGTTGATAACATCAGCCAATTGTAGCTTACTGTCTGGGTCTGAAATCAAGACAAAAATGTCAGCCATTTTATGTTATGTGACTTAAAGAATCATTGGAAAAGTCATCAAACTTTTAGATTATTCAAATTCCCAAAGGCTGATGCAACTTTTATGGTCACAGGAGCATCACATAACAAAGTTTAACATATTATGCAAAAAGTTCTATAAAATGATAATAATTTTTTGTATCATATTAACTATATTTATTTATTTACTATATGTTCTCAAAACTAACAATGCCTCCATGCTCTATATTGAACATATTCTGGTTGAATAATCCCTAACTTGAAAGCTAAAACCAAAACACTGGAGAGCACGGAAAAAAGATTTTTGTAAGAGGATTCTAGTCCATTCAATATAATCATGCAAACTGTGTTTGTTAGATTCAATGCAGGAGAAACAAAGTTTTCCCCCAAAAAAAAAAAAAAAAAAATCCAAAAAAGGGGAAGGATTTACAATTTCCATAGGTTTTTTACCCATTCATTACCTTTACACCAAATATCGAACGAAAGCTAAAATTTATGTTTAAAAATTTATATATAATTATATATAACAAAATATCTACCTGTAATACAAATTGCATCAATCTGTAATGTAAATGACCTGTTAAAGTGATAATAGTGTTATTAAATTAAGTAATTATTGATATCTAACCTGCCACAAGTCTCCGGCATTCTTCCTCTGTCGGTATGTCTGTTAGGATTTTCTGACCTCTTCCTTGATGCATTGACCAGAGAAGCAACCACATGGTTTCCTTGGTGACGGTGGTGTACGGCATGTCTGTCATAAATTGCCACGATCCTAACCTACAAGTACATGTTTATGTAGACATATACAAAGCAAAGTTCCATCTGATCAACTTTGGATATACCAACTCACTATGACATTATAGTACATGTATAATGATCTGCGCCTTTAATGAAGCTATAGTCAAGTAATTGTTAGTCATAGTATAGTAACATTTCTATTGTAAGTTTAAACTTACTCTACTTTTCAGGATGCCTGAACACTCCATATTTAAATCAAGCTACCATCACATACAAAGTAGTTGCATAGACTGAAAAAAGGAGGCACCATAAAAATGACAAGTAGCTATTCTGACTTACTTTTCTGCAGACAGTATAGTGTTAGAACATCTCTGGAAGAAGCAGTTGTACTCCACTTGCAATCTTCTGAGCTGAGCTGGTGAAAGAATCCGCCTGTTTAATTCGTAAAAATTCTCACAGTGGTCTGACACATATTGAACAGTCATTCTGTAAGGAAAAGTATAAAGGATTGTATAAGGTGTGATGTATTATAGCAGTTCTCATGTTGTAAAGCAGGTTCCTATCTCTTTTCTAGGAGTTTTTGCTTAACATCATCCAGATATTCTTTCTGATCAGGCATTATCGGAACTCTTGCCAAACACACAGATATCAGTTTCATTTCTCATATACATGCATCGTATACTGAACCTGAGGCCTATTCAACAAAGGGAACTTTCCTGAAAACTCACAAATATTCCTTAGACTTCCACCAGAAATGTTCGCAAGCGCTCGCTCTGTTGAACAGGCCTTTGAATTCAATTATTTCAGGGCATCAAAATACTATGCTTCATCTGTCTTTTTTTTTTATCAAAATAATTTTTGCCACAATAACACTTGAGACTTCAACCATTTTCTCATTAATCTAAATCTGTACAGTTCCTGCGAGTCTGCAGTACCTGATCATTCTCCCAATTCTCTTGTTGAGCTGTTTGTATCTTGGCATGTTGTAGGTCTGAAGCCCACATCCAAGGATCTCCACAAAACAGGTACAAAAAGCCAGGAGTTTCAGAAACAGAGATTCTGATGTCAGGGTGCAGTCATATTTAGGGGTACCTAAAAGTATTTATGGATATATCAAATTATGCTTACATCAAAGCAAAATTAATCCACCATTCCTAGCACTTCATTATGAGCTTTTTGTGAATTAATTTTTCATTCCATAAAATATATGATTTTTTCCGACTGATAATCATATATAGACTATTTCTTACTTACCATCAGAATTAGAAGTCATCAGTAGGATATGCTTGAACACTTCTGCTACCTGTAGTTGATTCAGTATGGCAACTACATCATTTTCATGGAGGTACAGCCAAGCATTCTTTGGATCTTCATCCTTCAAAGAGTTGAGAACAGTTTTTACAGTACTGTATCTAACAATCAAAGGAGCACGCAGACTTATGTTAAAAAATTACATTGATTTGTTTTCAGCAATATTTACATGCATTTTCAGTATAAAGAAATCTTTCAGTAATGTACCTCCTCTCCATCAGAATCCACCATGATCCAGTTGTTTGACTGGTTCCCTCCCTCCAATGTCGTGCATTTTCCCATTAATGCTACAAAATCTTCTCTGCCTCTGAAAGAATAAAATAGAGTTCAAATAAAAGTTATGGTCAGGTAGTAGCATTTCTATGGTACATGTCATAACAATTTAATCATGTAAGTGTTAATATTATTGTGGGTTACAATAAATCTTATACTTTCTGATATACTGAAGATTGATTTTTAAATTTTTACTTTAATAAGCATATCAATGAAAAATTGCATTTCAGGAATAAAGGCAATTACATGTATACATATAAAACATGTATTTTCTTTAATTGCACGTGAAATGACAACTAAAAAAATGCTTACATAAGTCATTTGAAATTAAATGACACTTACTTGATAGGCATAAGAACAGTGGCAAGACATGTTAAGAAGTGATCTAAAACTGGACTGTCAAAACTTGATTGGTTCCCATGAGAAGGGAATGCTGGGAACTGAATTAAACTGGTTCCCCACTTTCCAACCCCAGCTGGACAGCGTAAGATGTGATTCAGTACAAATAAATGGTCCTCATAGCTTTCAACTCTTACTAAAGCTGATACCTTCAAATTATAAATACAACCCTCAACAAGAGGCCCAGGGGCCACAGCGCTCACCTGAGCACATCGAGCTTGAATTTACTCCCCCCCCCCC
>PRKT01000410.1:430918-441563 GCA_003671525.1 Saccostrea glomerata
GAGTTTCATCTTTCCTGGCCCAGCGGTTCTGGAGAAGAAGATTTTTTAAAAATGCCATTAATTTTTAACAAATTCATGATTATCTCCCCTTGGAAAAGTGTGTGGCCCTTCATTTGAACAAACTTGAATCCCCTTCACCCAAGGATACTTTGTGCCAAGTTTTGTTGAAATTGGCCCAGTGGTTCTTGAGAAGAAGATGAAAATGTGAAAAGTTTACGACGACGACGACAACAACGACGACGACAACGACAACGACAGACGACGGACAAATTTTGATCAGAAAAGCTCACTTGAGCCTTCGGCTCAGGTGAGCTAAAAATAGATACCAGTTTCAGAACAACGCTTCATAGGGTATTTTAACAAACAATATTGAGCCAAATGTTCTCATGTTTGAAACTCAAAGAATACAGATGATAGAACTATATTTATATAGAAATGTTTCCCTGAAAAGCATTTTTATGAGATAGAAGATATGAATTCTACTTTTTTGCTCAATTAGTAATATTTTGGCATTCAATTTCATACCAATCTTTGTGTCCAAGTTCTAATGCTCTGAACAAATTCCTGGTCTTTGATTGGTTGGCGATGAAAGACAAACAGCACTGTAATACAGTCCCGCAGTCGATTGACCTGGTGTTGAACATCTGGGCTGTGACGATGGCATGCTACCACAACAAAAAAAATTTAAAGTTTCAAAGGCATAAGAATTCTATCTTTTGTACCTAAAACACAATTTTTTAATCTGCATCAATATTTCACCTGCTTCAATATCTCTCAGTGTCACATATCTCCTTTTAACATTCTATTCCTACTGATAAATGTTATCAAGGGGAGAGAAGCCCCTCTGCATATAAAAATTTTTGCTGTATTTTTTTAACTAATTCTTTTTTTTTTTTTTTGGTAATGATAATGAATTCAAAGTGCTATATTTAAGGGAGAAGAAAAAAGATGATTTATAAAACACTCAGAAATACTTTAGACAGGAAACATGCTGGTTACCAATCAGTGTAGAATTATCTCCCTTATCATTTCTCCTTAAGATTTATTGATCTTTTCATAAACAAGATAACCCTCACTGGTATAAATTACTATTTCATTTTTCATTAATTGTCTCACTCTGACAAAGTAAAAAGGATTTCTGTTCAATTCTGCCCTGCAATGAATGCTGAAATTGATGATGACCTTAAAATACTCTTGCTACTAATATCGTATATATATTGGGTTATTTATTCAGGGTGTTAATTTTGGCTTATTTTGGCAATTTGATGGTAGGCCGATAAAGTTTTAATCACTGAAATATTCAGTACTCTTCTTTATTCTGCATCTGCAAAGAGCTAAAACTCTGTGTCCGCTAAAATAAATAATGCCAAAAATTGGTATACCTCTGAGCAGGCAAAATGCCAAATTTTACATCGGCCAAGAAAACCCCCTATACGGTAAATTAGTATGTTTACAGTTGGCTAGTTTTCAAAATCAGTATTTTAAGTAATAATTTCAGTTGTTTTGAAGAAGCATAAGTGTTAAGTCAAACTTTTATATGAATGTTCTGAGGGATAATGAACCTGTCAAACAGTGATATTTAAGGAAGAAAAATTGGTAGTTACTTAATATGTTTATGGCAGCAGCATTTCAATCATTGACAAAAACAAATGGTTCATTAAAAACTGGTCGTTACTTAATATGTTTATCGCAGTAACATTTTAATATAAAGAATTGACAAAAACAGGAGGTTTCACACACCTTGTACTGGGGCATTCCTGGGGATATCTCTAAGTATAGGTGACGATGTAAACAAATCATGTATGTACGACTCTACCTGCAATCTGCAAATAACATTCACATTATAGAACACAATTTTACCTTTTTTTCTTCAAAAAATTTGAAGACCATTTTTCTATTTACTAATTGATGCAGTACCATTATGTTAATCACTTTCATATCTTCCATAATAAAATTCTTTATATTTATATTTTAAATTAACATTTAAAATTATTTACATGGTTGTCATGGTTACCTGGCAAGTTGTGATGAGTATGAATACAAAGCCAGCTGATTCTGAATGTTGTGTCGAATCGAGGTCAAGGTCTTCTTACAGCTGCTAAATGTGTCATCATGAAAGTCTATCGATTCATACATGTGAGTTGTCTTACAAGATGCCCCATCTCCACATACACCCTGTCAAAATCCAAGTTTCACACAAGTCATACATTTAAATGCTGAAGATCAATTAAAGCTATCCCCAATTCCCTATTTCCAGACCTCGGTTTATACGTTCTCATCCGAAGGACCAGTCTCCATGTCCCACAATGCGATTCGAACCTAAAAGAATAATCATTCTACTTAAATATTACCTTGGCCAGCATGGACTGTTTGACGGTGACCCAGCTCTGCTCCTTGTACTGTGTGTAGTCAGCCTGTAGGACCTGGACCTCCTGCTCGGCGCTCAGAAAGTGACGCCTCGCCCCGAGATAACTCAGGAGAATCTCATAAAACTCATGATTCTCACGCTTAAGTTCACTCTGTAGAAATAAGGACAGTGAAAAAATGAAGGCAAAAAAACAGATCATTCTTCTGTGTGGCTTTGAACTTGTATAACATAGCAAGATAATGAATGTGCATGTGACTTTAAAAATCAGTTATCTTAAGCAGAATATATTTATATTTTGTTCATAATTAATATCTGCGTCATTCAGTATTTACATATTGATCCCAAATTTCCTTTCATTAACACTCTCAATCACACATCAATTCATTGACAACTATTTTTCAAATGTACATGCAAGGATACAATCATGTTTTGTTTCGGAAAGATAAATCTAGGAAAATATCTGCAGCAATGCATTACCAAATAAGAAACCTTTCTTTAATTATGTTAATTGTAATTCCATATTGAATATGTTCATAAGAAACAGACTCTTTTTCTTGCAGGTATCAGCAATATACTCAACTCCTGAGGCATGTATAATTATCACATTTAAAATCATCGTGATCTTTACATTTTAATCATAATTATAAAGTATCCAATTGAATGTATTGACCTGATGCATTTATATCAAATAATGTGAGCAGTTTTTGTATCACTAATGAATGTGTAATAATAAATATTGAAATCTTTATGAAGAAATTTCATTGGATCCTTATTTTCAGACAAAGTCATGTGTATAAAAATTTCTAAATCTCATTATCACTTTATTATATGTCCACTTAATACCTGTATAAATCTGTCAATAAATGCTGGATTGTTGACCAACTGTGCATTGTAGTACAAACTCTTCATCTGCTCTCTGGTCAATGGCTGAATCCTGTCATGGACTGCATTCTTTCCCACTGGCCTTGGTCGTTCCATTCGTTCCATGTGATGTTCCACACCAGGGGCTGTGGCAGTCACCGAGGTGGTTCCAATGGAACATGATATTACTTCCAGTTTCCCTGTACTCACTGTAACCTGTTCCATAAACTTATCCAACACTGGGTACAACTGGTCTGAAGATTTTTCCGCCGAAGTCTGATTTGACACAATGTCCGTCTGCTCATCTTCTAACTTTGCAGATGCTGCATTTTCTGTCCTTTCACTTTCTGTTCTATTCAGTTCCTCACCCTTTGGTGTCAGATCAGACTCTCCATCAAATAAACTTGTTCTAGATTCCCCCTCTTTAGAATATGTCTGTTTATCACTACCAATCTCCTCCTTTTCAAGTGTCACGCAACCTTTTGATATTGTTGCTTCAACGTGACCTTTAGAATTCACGGCTTCCTGAGTTATATTGCTATCTATTTCTTGCTGTTGATCTATTTCTACATCACAAGTTTCCTGTGTTGAATTTCCTTCTGTCTCTTGCTTTTGGTCTATTTCTACATCAACAAGTAAATTTTTATCTCCACTCTCTAACGAGGATACAGCTGAATGGAAGCTCTCACTTCTGTTCACAGACAGATCCATTCCTTCACTTTCATTACTCTCTGTTCTATTCTTAGATTCAGGAAGCTCTTCCATCCTTCCTTTGAGTTGTTCAGATTTTAATTCACTTTCCTGCTCAGAACTTTCCCTGGTCATTGTCCCATTACATTCATCCGGCACATTTCCGGATTTCCACTCAACTGGAATCTCCACTTTATCCAGAGGTTCCGGATCTGTTTTTGGTGGTTCCGGCAGAGTCTCTACTAGTATCTCTATTTTTACCTCTTCTTTCTCTTCATGGAGCCTTTCTACAGGAATTTCCTTTGGTTCCAAATCTTGGACATTCTCATGACAGGAAACATTCTGAGAACTGGAAGAGTCCACTTCATTACTAAATTCTTTGAAGTCTGATTTCTCCCTCTGTTTTTTATTCTGAAAAATATTTTGAAAAGAATTGCATTAACTGAATAACATTTTTTTATTGTTAGGATATTCAATTATACTTTGTTATATTCACTGAGTGAATGATGGGTTTTCTGATTGTGAAGGGCTATCTATTTAATCAATGGTGAATTATCTAGATTAATCATCAAAACATTATTTGATAATCAAAAAGATACTGAAACATTCATTAAGTTGCACTAATCAGTATATAATGCATGAATTCACTGACAAGTATATAATCAATCCTAAAATCCTAAAACCCATGTTTTTATAGTATTTTATTATATGTATCAGCAAAATTATTGGGGGCATGCCCCTTCATCCCCACCCTAGCTGGTGGCCATGAATATTAGGAAAAGTTATAAATATGAAATTCTCCCCAGAGGTGTGCAGAAAATCTTGAGCCATAAATTCATTATTGCACCATTTTTGCATTACAGCATCCGTAGTGTTATAGTTAAAGACTATAATATATAAAACCATAAGGCTATAGTGTTGCATCTAATTCAACTAGACACTTGGGTTTCTCTGTAAACTCTGATGATCAGGAGATTATAAGGAGATGGCAAGTGTCTGGTTGAACAAGACAACTTTCAATATGACTTAGAGTTAACAGTCCTGAGGTATCTATAATGGGGATCTGCACATTGTGATGTCACACTTTACTTATTTTTATTATTTATTTAAATTATAATTTTATCTCTTGATGTGGTATTCAAATGCTTAATATTTACATTAGCTGTGTTTTTCTACTAAGCAAACAGTGAAATTGATTTGAATACCATTTTCGTGTATACTCACACATAGAAATATACACGGAGAAACGTGCGTTAACGTGGCGTCACAATGAGACTGCAGTGACGTTAATAAAAGTGCAAAGAAATAGGGCAGCGAGAAATTCAAATAATATGTATATTTTAGTTGCTTCCAAACATGTAGAATGTAAATATAAGGAATGTTTTTAAGTTTTGTGTGAGTTATTGGTGTGAGAATCACACAGACTTGCACATAGGCACATAGGCATATTATAAATATGCCTACGTGACAAGTCTGTGAATCAGATTCACACACCAATAACTCACACAAAACTTAAAAACATTCCTTAATTAAACTTAGTTATTAATGAATTCAAGGAAGAATCTATACTACCTATAAAAATGAAGGTCTCTTGGTTATAATTAAAATTGAATCTTAATAAAATGATTGGTTGTTGACAACCTGTAGACAATAACTGGCAGGCTAATATATTTTTTACTTTGGTTAACCAAAAACTTGGTGATCGGAAGGAATTATTCTACATAACACATATTTAGCCATTTGTAGCAAGATGAGTTTTGTGTGCAAAAAGAAAGAATTTGTATTTCCATTATGTTCCTTCATGTTCCTTTCATATCTCGACATATCTGTCTGAGATTTACATGACCTATGAAATCCCAAATCTCCCATGTGATTATCTGATTATGATTACCATTATGATTATGCAACATCTAGGCTATATTACTGTCGTGTTCATACAATGATTGCATGGGTTTCTTTCAAACATTTTGCATAAAAATTAAGTGCTACTGAAAACATAAACTGATACATTTCCAAAAAAAACTCCTTTCATTCATTAATCAACAATCAAAACAAAAGTTATGTACATTTCAGCGTTTGCATCAGCTGTTCATCTAATTTCAAACACTACAATTCATTCATTAATTTCGTAGCCTCGGTTCACGGGTGAAACAAATGTGAACTTACACCAAAAAAAATTTCTATAGTACTTTCTATGGCATTTTCTGAATAAGCTATACATACTTTTACTTTAGATTTGCTACTTCTTTCTCGAACTGCTTCTGCCATCTTTTTTGTTTTTGTTCGTCACATGAAGTCCTTTCGGAATTGTGTTTATATTTTTCTTTCAATGCTGACTATCTAAATGCCAGAAAGTTCCGAAAGGATTGAAAGAATCGAAGCGCCATCTGGAGATGAATTGTGACATGACGTCACACTCTGAAAAAAAACTGATGCATTCGTTCGTTCGAGTCTCTAAAATTCATTAACACTTTGGAATAAGGTTGATAAATAATAAAATATACTTATGCAACATCACTTTCTATAACAAATATTATGTATTTTTTAAATTTATTATGAGTTTTGATTAGAAAACACTTAATTAAAACATAAATAAAATATGTAATGGAAAACATATGTTATGAAACATCAGAGACATTGGCTAACATTTATTTATGCCTATGTCTCTGAATACATGTTACAAATCATGAAAACTTTAATATGCAGTTTTACATGTATATATTTGATATTCTGATTTTATTTGTCTCTGCTTAAATAATTCTGTTAAATTCTGAATATATGTATATATATATAGGCCTATATATACGTTTTGGTGAAGTTTAGTGGAGATTTCGAACAGTATTCAAGCTCTAAAGTCCATGCAACAACCAAAAATTTTAATTTTTAGAGCAGAGCAAACGCGGACCCGTAAAAATCAGAGGCGGGATCAGGTGCCACGGAGGAGTAGACATCCCATAACGTCCAACCTGCGCTCGATCTTTTCAGGATCAAAAGGAAAAGACGGGAAAATCCGTCGGCAACTCAGTGTTTAATATTTAATTATGGTTTTAACAATTATTAGTCTGAGAAACGTCAGTCATCATTTGATTCATTACCTTCTTTATTGATATTATTATACATATATATTTTATTTAGATAATATTCACAAAACAATAGTATATTATATAATATACCCTATAGATTTACATGATTTATTTATGATTAAAATTCTAAAAATCATACCCGGGATACTATAACTTTTTAATACCGCGGTATGTTTATTTTAGATAAATAATATACATGTTTATTCGAACGTTTTTTTTTAACTTACACATGGAATACACGGAAGACAATTGAAGTGATAAGTACTATATATACCGGTATATATATATATATATACTACGGTTTTAAAATTTATTTTTAGTTGTTTCAGTGTTATTGAAAATTCTGTTTTAAGACGACCCATTTTCGCTATTTGCAATGAAAAAAAATTGACCCCACAGTTTGTTGTACTTGAATCATTTTTTTAATTATATAATCCAGATGCGAGATTTAAAAACATGATGCGCATTCAAGCAGACTTTGAATGCTGATTCTCTGCATGTCGAAATTTAAATATATTGAGTATGTTGGACAAATCGATTCAGGACTTATAAATGAATTCAATTATTCAATGAATTAAGGTCCTTATAATATTTGTTCGTGCTTCTGTGAAATATGCATTTTATTTTGGGATTGTATTTGGTCATCTTAAAAATTGTAAGTATAAATTGAACTCAGATTTAAAGAGCAATGGTGAAGATTTTCCTAGAAGATTAATATGATTTATATCTCAAAGGGATTGTTGAGTAAAATGAAATGCATGTATGCTTGATGATTTATTTTATTAAATCACATGTTTCTCTTTATACATTGTATAATGTATCATAACACAACTATCGTTCTGTACCTGATGAATAAAGGTTCAATTTTGTAATCATGGTACATGTATCATTTCAAATGCGTTATAGAATTAATAAATAATGCTTCATTTTTTTAAAGTCTCGTTCATCGCGCAACTTACAATTACATGTAAAGAACCTCTTTAATTTATTGTATGAAAAGGTCATTTAAATTCTGTGTCCTTTTGAGGAAAATTCAACATAAATAAATAAATAGATGAAAAGGTTGTTTTCGTCTTATTTCTGATAGATTTCCAGTAATATAAGTCTAATTTGAGACTCATCCTATAATAATATATATTTTAAAACTTAATATTTTACGAACGTTTGGGAGGCATTTGAAATCACTTTTTTATCGATCTTCATGATCTTTTTAAACAGTTTTAAAGAGACACCGTGACGTGCAAAGGGGAAACGTATAATTTTTGCATGGTCTGTGAAAATTTTGTTCAATTCCTAAAAGTTTAAGGTTTTAGAAAATTACAGGTTTCAGAACCTAAAAAAAAATCTATTTTAATCATGTTAATGGAGAGAAATAAAAGTAAAAATAATTTCAAAATATTGCGTTTACTTAAATTCTTCCTCACTATTGTACGCGTGCGCAGAAAAGTTGAATAAGTTACCATATAGTTACCACATGGTCTCAAGTACCCAGGAATTTATGTATGCAGACCAAGAATTTAGATACAATCTTTTTACATACTGCATGCTCCAATTGAATGGTGTTTACAAGTTTGAGCCAAAAATAATTACAAGTGACTTGACCTTGACATTCCCGAAAACAACAAAACAGTAGATACAACCTTTGTTTTTCCGGCACTTATATTGTGCAGTCTTTTCTTGCAGTCTAAGTGTCATATCTTTGCTAGATACTCATAATTTTCATAAATCTTTCTCTGTATGCTACAGATATCTTAAAAGAAACACATGATACATGTATTTTGTCTCATTGTGCAACTTTAAAAATTTTATTTATTGTACTACAATAGATATCTAAAATATTTTCATAGCGTTTAATATTACTTGCATAACACTACTCTAATCATCTAATGACATAATTAATAATATTTTGCCAAATTTGAATTCAGACTTTTGTCCAAGGTGGAGGCCATTTGTCAGTAAAACTGGTGGAATTTGTCAACCCCGGTGGAAAGGGGAGTAACAACCGCAATTGTGACGGAAGGTTTGGAATCGCCTTCAGCCGATGCGATCATCGCTTCGTCATTTGTGTTGACAAACAGACGGGGTAAAATATATATATGGAGTTTAAAGAGAAAATCATTGCATGTCTCCACAATGTAATTCACTTAAAAATTCGCTCCACTATTGCTTCTTTTTTCAATTTCTTTCATTTAATTAATGTATTATTTATTTATTTATTTAAAATTCATTTGTTGGCTTGCTTGTATTTTTTTTAGAATATTATTTCTTGAATATAATGACAAAAAAAAAATATACAGTACATGTATACATTTTTAAAATGATAATTTATTTTTAGCGGGAATTCAATAAACAAGTGTTCCTTTGGCCGCATTGAAACACCAGTTATATTAAATGCCGATACAATAATCTTCCCAGACATCAAAGGAATGAAAAACCCACTCTTGTTCAACGTAACATCGTGGCCTGTAAGATACTGCTTTATATCTTCTTTTTCTTTTAATTTTAAGGGTAGTTTTAAACTGTTAAAATATATTTACTCTCTCTCTCTCTCTCTCTCTCTCTCTCTCTCTCTCTCTCTCTCTCTCTCTCTCTCTTAGTATAGTCTTACTAGCTATAAAAATACATTTATGACGACTTTTTGTTATACCTATATATGGTATGTATCTAAATCTAAGAAAGTTTTTTTATTTAATTGATAAAAATAAATCTAAATAATATCTATTGTTTATAAGATATCTGTCTTTTGACCTTAATAAACTGAAAAACTGAAAATAATTTTCAAATTCCACTACTTCAATAATATTATTGGCTATCGGAATAAAGAGATATCATACATCTACTGTTTATCTTGACCCAAAATTCATCGTCCTTTTATAATAAAACTTCACAGAAGGGTGGGTTAGGTGGCAGGGAGAGGTTTACAACATAATTCGTCAAAAACGCCTGTCTAACTGTTTTTATATACGTTTGTCATATACACATGCTATAGAAGGACTTCCTCTATAACTTTAAAATAATATCATTTTTTTTGTGTGTGTGTTTTTTTAAGGCTTCGGGAAAGTTTAAATTAAAAGTTGATATTTGGGACGACGATTCAAGTTCTGCCGATGACCATGTGGCATTTCTGTACAGAAAGTTTGAGATAAAACCGAGTGGCCACAGGGAGAATCATACTCACGTGCGGTTCATGCTCCATCGCAGAACCAGGTATACACAAATATATCAGCAATCCCATAATACATAATACATGACCATTGTATGTACATGTTTGTTAGCGGAAACTTTAGTAAGATTAAAATAATTATAAAGTGAAAACTGAAAACAAAATGATTTCAGTCGGATTAGACAGGCTTCACTGTATATAAACTATGTACCAAAGCATGCAATATGCTCAGTGGCAATTCCAGCATGCAGAGGGATATAGAGGCTAGGATGGAGGAGGGGGTTCAGTTTTGTTGTGTTTCAGAGTTGTCCCTCTGCACGGTATAATTTTCCCTATACTGATAGGTCGATCGACCATTTCAGTCCGTCGCACGAGTTATATATACAGATCTACAGCTATAATACATATAATATGTCATTAGTTTTGAAAACTTTCACCATAACGAATCAGTTCTCAAATTTGGGGGGGGGGGGGGGGGGG
>PRKT01000410.1:444845-469860 GCA_003671525.1 Saccostrea glomerata
CCCCCCCCCCCCCCAAACTGAAAACACCCTCCTGTAACTGAAATTGCTTACACAAGGCCTTTATTTGACCCCAGCGTTTACTTTGAATTTCTTGTTCCTATACCAGAAATTCTTTGACAGGCTAAAATTATGATTTTATTGTGTCTATGTACCGGGTATAATAATTAGTACTTGCGCTTGCTATTTAATTATACATGTTAAACAATTTGGAAAAAAGTAATATTATTAACTTTGCATGTTGTTTCAATTATGTTAATTGCAAATTTTACTTGAATCAAGTGTCAGTAAAACTGAAATGGTTAAACTATTCATATTGGTAATAAATTTTATCTACTTAGCTTTTAATTCATTTTTATACACCCATCCCTGTACTCAGGTTTTTAAAACTCTTGCACCAACTGTTCAAAAGATAGGTGAAATTCCGAAGTCAAAGTCTAGAAAGGTCAAAACTAATGGTATCCAAACGAATGAGGAAGGCCTTGTCACATGGAATATGCCCGTGGAAAACCCTAACTTCTCAAATTTTATGTCCAAAATTTATTTTGTTAAAGTTTGTCAAACTCAAAGGTCAAAATATTTATAATCCTGGAAGGTTTTGACACATTGAACACACCTGTGAAGTATGCAAGTTCTATCAACAATTAATCACAAGTTAACCGTGTTAACTGTTCAAAAGTTATGGTTAATGCAAAGTTGGGTCAAACTCAGTCGGACATACAGACACCTTTTTTCTTCCGCAGACTAGTTCTTCAAGTTAACATTAAAGCTTAAGCAAATCAAAACTTCCAGAATTTCGAGAAAAAATTAAAAGAAGTCTTTTTTAAACACATTAGTAAAATCTGACATGTCCATTGTTTCACAAAATGAAAACCACAGGTGCTTGCATGAGGACAAAACCCCTCCCCCTATTCGATATAGACCCCTAGCGGGACCTTTTCGACTTTTTTTCTCATGAATTATCTTTAAATGGCATATTTGTGATAAAATCTTTACCAATATTCGAAAATTTATAACTAAAACAAACGATAAAATCTACCCTACATTCTATTTAAATAAAAATCTATATAGAGTTAGGTAGTATTTTTCATAAAACGTTTGTTTAAGCAAAATTTTTGAATTGATAGAAGAGATTATATCACAAATGTGTCATCCATATATGATTTATGTGAAGAAAAAGTCAAAAAGACCCGAGGTCTATATATAACAAAGGGGGGGGGGGTCTGTCCCTAATCACCTGTGAATGAAAACGCAAGATCGTATGAACATGCAACGTTTTTCCTTATATTTAGGTATATATTAAAAAAAGTTATGTTATTATTATGACAACTGTACTAACTGTATCAACTTTACTAACACCAGGAGAAGAACTTGTAAGTTGTAAGAACTTGTTTCTGATACCTTTGTGTTAAACAATAAAATATGTTCAAATCAAATTAAAAAAAGTACCTTTTGTATATTCATGGGTGTTGTTAATTTGTTTTTTTTTTTAAAAGCTTTCTAATATTGGGTAAATCTCTTAATTCGTGCTCTAATAATTCAGGATTATATAAAAAAAAAATATGCATCGATTCTTTCATCTTACTTAGAATACTTAAAATATCTTTTAATTTTTTTTCTATGTTTTATATTCGAGCAGGTTTATTAACATTTACATCATGTACATTGTAACAAGAAAATTATACATGTTTTTATAGAATTTATACGTCACTTTGAACATATTTGATCAGATTTTCGGTTTTTATTTTAAAAAGGCAGTAAAAAACATAATTATATAAGAATTTATTACTTTGGAACACAATTAAATATTTATGAATGATATTAAATGAAATATTTTGATTTATAAACATTACTATATAATAGCTTGTGGAAGAAATAATTAATGTTTGGAGATTTTTTATGAATGGTAAACGGGCACAGAGTCAAAGTTACGGGAAATATTAAGGGTTTCATTGATTACATATGCCTGATTTTTAAAATTAATCAATCAATTAATTAATTATTTTACATTATTTATTTACAATGTAATTATTTATTAAGTAATTAATTTATTTATTTTTATTTATTTTATTTATTTATTTAATTAATTTTTCGATAACCTATGGAATGCCATATACGACAGCCAACTGCTTACTGCCAACTGCTGACAGCTTACTGCCAACTGTCAGCTGCTTACTGCCAACTGCTACACATATTTGAATAAATTTTATATTTGTATTGGTATTTATATGAATATTCACAAAAAAGGGAAAAAAGGCACGGATCCAGGACATTTTCCAAGGGGGTCACCCTGGTAAAATTGAATTGAATAAAATGACCAATATGTTTTATCTTATGCAATATTCAATATATGCGGTTGATAGTATATTGTTTATTTTTTTTACCGGTATTTGTTTTGCTATTTGAAATGGGTAATAAAATGACTATTTTCTGCTTTTAATCTTTAAAGAACCCCCCCATAATGTTTCACATGCATAGATCTGGGGGGTGGGGTTAAAATTTGTACAGTCATATGTTAAATAAACTACACTAACTACCGGTATAAATTGACCTTGGACCCTCCACTTAGAAAACGCCGATCAAACATTTATATCTCTTTGTTTGTACAAATAAAATATATTTTACATGCATAGATCTAGAGAGAGGGGTTCGGAACACCCCTCTGAAATTTGTAAAGTTATTTAATGCACAAACTAAGCCAACAAAAAGTTTTTTAAAGTATAAAATAAATCAACTAAAAGGGACCTTAGAACCCTCCCCAACCGAAAATGTGGAATCGTGTCAAGTTGGTATGAAAAATGTCATACACATGAAGGTATGACGCATAAGAACCCCCTCTCCCCGGCCGAAATAAATTTTCACACTTAGGAAAGGACTTTACGTATTTTTTTTCTTGTCAAGAAATTTCTGGGTTGGATTTTTTTTTTACCCTCTTGGAAAAAATGTCCTATAGTTCGGCGCCTTTTTTTTTAATTTACATAAATATCAATATTAAAATAAAATTTATTCAAATATGTGTGGCAGTTGGCAGTAAGCAGTCAGCAGTTGGCAGTAAGCAGTTGGCTGTCGTATATGGCATTCCATAATAACCTGAGTAAATTCTAGCCTTTAGATGACAGTGATCGTTCTTCCTGTATATTATATAGGTGGCGCTATTGAATTTTTTTTGTCCAATGAAATAGGTTATTGTAAAAGAACGGAGATATTCTATCTGCAATTTGATTGGTTCACTTCAAAATAGCTAGGAATTTTCAAAACAGAAAAGAGTGTGAGTGTTGGATAAGTGGGATACTGAGCAAGGAAAATGAGGAATAAACCAGAAAAGGAGAAAAATCAAAACATCCAAGTGTCTGTACGATGCAGGTAATATATTTGATACTATCAAATGAAAAAAGTCATGTCAGATGACTCAGATCATTAGGCCTATCTGCTGATCGTTGTCGATGAACAAGTCTGTTATCACTGTGGAGTAGACTCAATGACAGTCAGTTTTAACGAGCAGAATTATCAATGTTTTCATATTTTATCCATACATGCTGAATAGGTTGTAATTCATGTCTTGATCATCAGCTTATCTCTATTTGACATAATCATTCTTTGTACAGAACATCATATGCCACATGCAGCTGACGTGCTATATTTTGTTATAATGCATGTGAAACAAAAATTACCATGCTATAAAGTGCATTTTTTTTAGAGAAATTATAAGCAAACATTGGTTTTTTCGTATAGTAAAAAATATTTAAAAATCAATGTACTCCAAGTCTCAATCCATCCTAACGTTTTACGGTTTACTACTTTTACTCATGAGATCCAGTGGTGCCAGTACTGTACATACATGTACTTCATGAAAAAGTTTCACTTTTTGTATTTTTTTTCACTGAGTATGAACTTTTGGGTAAAGTATGCTTATACTCTATATATTTCATATCTATTACCAGTCCAGCTTCCTGTGTACTTGATCAGTCTTCATAAGTTTTTCAGTTGTTATGTTTCATTATTATTTCAGGCCTATCAATGACATTGAGAAAAAGCAGGCTTCCTATTCAGTGGTAGAATGCAATGGCGAGAAGAGGGAAGTAATTGTGAAGGAGAGATTAGGAGTCAACCCCAACACAAAAACCTTCTTCTTTGACCATGTCTTTCCACCGGCAGCAAAACAGATCGATGTGTACAAAAAAGTCGTCACTCCGATTATTGATGAAGTGCTCATGGGATATAACTGTACCATATTTGCGTATGTATAGCATACAGTTTGGTCTGAAAAAGGATGGTGATTATAGCTTGTTGTCGATTGATAAAACTTCGTTTCTTCATTAATTTCCTGAGATCTTTGAATTACCATTTTATTAAAAGATATATCTTTCCAAAATATTAATTTTAAATTTTTTTAAACTAGAAAAACTAAACTAAAAAAGGCAGTTCATTACTTTGTGGAGATATTTACCTAATTTTATTATCCGTTATTTTAGATATGGACAGACTGGTACAGGTAAAACCTTCACTATGGAGGGAGGGCGAGTGGAGAATCATGACGTGTCCTGGGAGAAGGACCCCTTGGCTGGAATCATTCCCAGGGCCATGTTCAACATATTTGAACAGCTCTCTAAGTCACAGGTTTGTTCATGTTGTAGAAATGCAGCCAATTTCTTATAAACTAAATTTTAACCAATATATATGTTAGCATTTAAACTAGTGACAATAGTTTTATTAACATATACTGTATTCATGTGGATTAAATGTGAAAAAAAAAAATATGAGTGAAATTTTCTTTGGGTATGATATTAAGTTAATGTTTGAAATTTTTCCTGTAAATGTTTGAATTTTATCACGTGTTTATTCTAAAATTGATTGATTTTATCTTGTTTCCTTCATCACTGTGATTGTAACTGTAGGACGTCGAGTTCTCTGTGAGGGTGTCCTTCCTAGAGCTGTACAATGAGGAGCTATTTGATTTACTGGGCTCCTCAGAAGATGCCCTCCGCCTCAAGATTTATGAAGACAGTACAAAAAAGGTATATACAGATTTACAATACTTTTTGTTTTCAGAAGTCACATGGTCTAAGATAATGTTTATCAAAATGTAAAAACAGTGACTTACATACACTGTATCATGCATATTAAAACCTTTTTAAAATTCTAACTTTTTTTAAATTTTTATGTTAATTTTGAAAATAATGTGCCAATGATTATGGTTTTTTTTTTTTTAACATATATCAAATTTGAACTGGGAAATTCATTCTTTGCCATTTTCTATCTCACATGTTAGAGAAATATTCCTTTTTCTTTTGGAAAACAGGGATCAGTGATTATACAAGGCCTAGAGGAAGTGGTAGTCAGAAATAAATCAGAAGTTTTTGAGATCTTAGAAAGAGGCTCAGCTCGAAGACAGACAGCAGCTACTCTCATGAACGCCACATCTAGGTCAGCATTTCATTTTCCTTCACAAACCTGATTATCAAAATTATGTTTCATGTACTTAATTTTAACTTTTTATTTAATTAGGCAAAATTATAAACAAAATTTCTGAACAATGAAAAAGAATTTATTATTAACCCAAATAAAGTATAGTATACAGAGATGTTCTGTATTTGAATAAACTTTAGCCTCAAACAAGATTTAAAGGATAGAAATACATGTTCAATTATTGAAAAAAGCTTGCCCTTCGAAACAAAAATGTCAAGATTTATATTTCACTGATGTGTGTTCTGTATTTGAATCAACTTTAGCCTCTAACAAGATTTAAAGGATAGAAATACATGTTCAATAATTGAAAAAAGCTTGCCCTTCAAAACAAAAATGTCAAGATTTATATTACACTGATGTACATGTACAATTATGTAAGTAACAGAACCACATAATATACATTGTACATAATATAATTTGCATGTGATCAATATTCATATGATCAATGAATTACTTGATTTTTAATTGCAGTCGTTCTCACACTGTGTTTTCTGTAACTATACACATTAAGGAGAACACGATAGATGGGGAAGAACTGCTGAAGACAGGGAAACTCTACTTGGTTTGTTATAGAAACTTACCTTCATGAATTGAACAAAAGTATCAAAATAAATACTAATATTCATAACAAGAGCAGATTTGCATTTGAACTGGAAAATTTCAAGCAATCAATGAAACTTGTAACTCGTAAATAAAAAATTTCCATGATATTTGTTTGAAATTAAAATTGTGATATCATTGAATCTATTTTGTTCTGTTGATTGGACAAATTTAGATCCATTTCAGAGTACCGTAAGTATTTTGATATGTGTACATATAAAAATGTTTGTATTAATTATAGGAAAATTTATTGTCTGTTTTAGGTGGATTTGGCTGGAAGTGAAAACATTGGTCGCTCCGGTGCTGTGGATAAGAGAGCCAGGGAAGCCGGTAACATTAACCAGAGTCTGCTGACCCTGGGACGGGTCATTACCGCTCTGGTGGAACATGCACCACACGTCCCATACAGGTAACCTGTCACTGGTTCATGTTCTATAATGGACATTTTAGAGCTTGTTTAAAAATAAAAATATACATTTTGAATTTATATTTTATCTATAAGTAGAATTCTAGTAAATAATAATTTTTGAACTTAAGAAGAAAGGGAAAAAAAATGACAAGCTAAAAATATTTTGGAAATAGTTAACTTTGTCTGTAGATTACATTCATCCATGAGCATTACCTTAATAGTATCTGAATCTTGATTATGTTTCTAGAGAGAGTAAACTGACCCGACTGTTACAAGACTCCCTGGGAGGAAGAACAAAGACTTCCATTATAGCCACCATCTCACCCGCCTCCGTCAATCTAGAGGTGTGATTTTAGGGTTCTTATCAAAAACATACAAAAATAGTTGAAACAAATTATAAACATTTTTAATTACAAAATCATGAAAGTGGCAAACACCATCACTAACTGACAGTGTTATTGCCTGAAAAAACTTCAATTTACATTTACACATAGTGAATGAAATAAAGGAATTCTTACTGAACTTTTGCTTGTTAAAGATAATAGAGTTTGATCTTTTCTGTTTATAGGAAACCCTCAGTACTTTGGATTATGCCTTCCGAGCCAAGAACATCCAGAATCAACCCGAAGTAAACCAGAAACTGACAAAGAAGGCATTACTGAGGGTGAGTAGGGATTAAGTTATAGTGAAAATACCTCCCAGCTAAAAGTACTTACATGATGATATACATGTATTTGTGCATCAAGATATATAGGGGATGGAATACCTATTTCTCAATGTATTTCTTGTTGTTGATCAGTGTCTGATTTATTTATGTGTACCTTGAAGACATACAATGAAGAAATTGAGAGACTCAGACGAGATCTTCAGGCTGCGCGGGAGAAGAATGGCATCTTTCTTGCGGAAGAAAATTACATGTAATTTGAATGCATCTTAAGGATAAACTAAGCTTTGACATATTTATGTTTGTTTTTCATGTCTTGGCTAAAATGTTTTTCTTGTGTCTTATTTCAAACTGTGTAAATAAACTCTATACTAATTATAAAAGATAAATTGTTGAGTGATGTAGACATTGAAGATGTGGACATGCAATTTGTAGTCTTCCTTTTTTGACAGTGCCATGCAGACTAAGATTAGACAACAGGAAGATTCCATTCATGAAATGGAAGAACAGCTGGAAGTTCTAACGAAAGAAAAGGAAAAAGTACGAGAATTAAAAATTCCTGGTCATTATTGTCAAGTCACTACTCACTAGCCAGCAAAAACTTAAAATTAAATTTATGATGTTTCTGAGAAAAAAGCAAATTGTAAAGGGAAAAATAGAATTTGATGGATTTTTTTTTAAAAAAAGTGATTCTTTTTTTTTCTCCCAGATTAATGAGTTGTTTGAGACAACACAAAAGGAGCTGGAAGAGACAACTAAGACGTTGACAAAGACAACCAATCACCTTGTGCGGACTACAGGGGCGCTGGAGGAGACTGCCCAGACCCTGGAGGTCACAGTCAAGGAGAGGGAGGAACAGCGCTACCTGGTGTCACAACATGTCAATGCCGAGAACTGTCTCTATGGGGAGGCAACTCAGGTAGAAACAGAATTCATTCTGTTTAATTTAATCGGGAGAAAAGTGATTAACACAGTTTTCCTAAAATAATTTAGAGCTAGTAAAGTTTGTGATGGTAGAAAAATTAATGAAAGCTATTAGCTTTGAATTGCCTATAGACATTATGTTTGGAAAACTTCAAGGTATCGTTTGAGTGAAACGAGGAGGTGAATGGATACTTCACACTGTATTTTGCAATTTCTTCTTTTGCCTCAAGTATGGTTCAAAGAAATGAGTAGTTTGCAGGGGTTTAAATTTTCCCTAAAAATTCACTGGTCCAAGGACTATTAAGCAGGTATATTTCACTAGTCCGTATCATAAAATTACTAGTCCAAAGTTTAAAGAAAAATATGCTTAGTTTTAAACAATTTTTAATCAATTTGATTACAATGGGGTTTTTGTCAGTATACTTTGTGGCTTGGGGCTTGTGCCTCAAGAATTGGGAATTTCAGCTTCAATTTGGCTAATTTAATTGGGGAATCTTCCAGAAAACCCAGTCATTTAAAAGCATTGTCAAAATACTTTGTTTTTGTCTTTGTATTATATAAACAAACAGTTGTTATCACAAATCAAGACTATTCTTGGTATGAATTATCTAATAATTACTTGCATCAAGAAAAATAGTGGTATGAATTAACTAATGAAGAAAATCCAACATGGATGAACAACCACAAAACCTGCTTGAACTTTACTTTAAAACATGCAATAAACAAACTGAATTTGATTACATATTTCGTAAGTTTTTCTTTGGGATAACCTCCACAATATTTAGGGAAAATACAGGCATATTCTCAATTGGAATTGGGCCCCGAAATCGGCCCAAAAAAATCACGGGATTAAATTTTTTTTCTTCTCAAAACTACTAGTCCGACGGACTATTAGAGGGTAACAATTAGCTAGTCCGCCCCCATAAACTTTAGGTCCCGGACCTCGGACCACCGTATTTTTAAACCCCTGGTTTGTACTTTAAAATTAATCTTCATCAGAAAATTTTGTTATTAAAATGTTTAAACTGAGGATTAAAGATACTGTAACTTTGATTGATATACCTGTATCTATTGGATTATTGTAGTTAATGTCCACCGTCTCCTCCACGATATCTGACGTACACGGACTGCACGACAAACTGGACAGGAAGCGATCTGTGGAGCGACACAATGAACAGTGTCAGAGCGAGTTCCAGGGGGCGTTTAACAAGGAAATCAACACGATAGAGAGCAAGCTGGGAGCTTTTGTACAGTCCCAGAAAGATTTCCACTCAAACCGCACACAGAGCATAGGTAGGAGATTTTCAAGCTCCGAAAAGAAGTGTTAAAAAAAGACAATTATGAAATGTTGGAAACTATATTTTACATGTGGGGGTGAAGAAAAATTTCTGAATTTGACATTTAATATCAGGAATCACAGGTTTAAAGTTACTTTTTTTCCTCTTCATAATTTATGAAGGAAATACTATATATTGATATCTGATGAAAAGTATCATTAGGGTGTAATTAATCCTTGTCCATTACATTTGATTTGTTTGTTCCTTAATTAGTATACTGATGGCACGAGTTAATGCAAACTATGATACTTTTAGCTAAAATGCTAGAGAAGGGGAGAAGTGAAACGGATACCCTTGGGGACATAGTCAGCTGTTTACAGGAGAGACTGAGTGAACATGTGACCTCATTACATCAACACACTGACACACAGACAGAATCTAGATTAACCTGGATGGAGAAAACTCTAGAGGAGTCCCAAAACACACAGGTAACATATCTTCATAAGTAGTTTCACATAAATTTTAAATTGCCCTGTGAATCTTTTTTTCCCTTTATGTTATTCATGAAATCAGAGGTAACAATGCCTAACTGATACTGATTAGTAATGTTAATGTTAAACAAACTAAAGATATTTGAGACCAAATTCCCACAACTACAGCAGGGATGAGGTAATCGTTATCAGTAATCAGCCATTTTACTGATTACAAGTATTATAAATCATAATTTATTCTATAGATCCATTGATATTTGGAGCAAATACATATACATGTTTATCTTTTGCAGACATCAGAAGCATCTAGGAACCAAGAATTCTATCAGGACACCTTTCTGACTTTAGTGAAGAGTGCTCAAGAAAGACTGGAGATGTCTACACAAGTGCTACAGCAAGAATTAGAGCGATTTCAGCAACAGGTGGGTTTTAATGTTCTGAGTCTTAAACTTCATGTATATAAGAAACACATTTCAAAAGATGTCTGAAAATGTTTCCCGAATAAACGTATTTGTTTGACATAATTAATAAATACATCTACATGTATAATGTACATCGTATTATGTGCATCTTCGAACAGGTAAATGTATTTGTCAAAAAAGAAAATCTGAAGGAAATATAAAATCAATGAATTTTTATCTGCAGAAAAAAGATTTTGAGCAGTCAACTCAGAGTTGGACAAACTCCATCTCAGAGCACCTGAGTAAGATGAAAAACATGGTGGGAGACTTCACAACAGAAATGAACCATAAACTCAGCTCGCTCGAGCAATCTCAGAGCGAGATGAATGAACTTGACGAGGAATTGGAGAAAATTCTGATTAAGAAGAGGAAACTCTTGAGTGAGTCCAGGACAACAACTAAGGAGTCTCAAACACGAGTGGGCAATTTCTCTGAAGAAATCAGTATGGAAATCGACACACACGACAGTAATTGTCATGATAATGCTAAGTCTGTCATAAAGAAGTTCCAGGAGACGTTTGTGTCACACGGAGAGGAAATCTCAAAAGTATGAAGTCTACCATATAAAAAAAATCACATGCCTTTAAATTATATGTTAAAATTCTTTTGAATAAAGGGGGAAGTTGGTGTGATGGGGGTAGGCTTTTTTTATTATTATTTATTAAAAATAAAATCATACGCTGTATTAAATTTTGTTTGGGTTTTAAATACATTTAATTGACAACATCATTCTCAAAGTGATTGTATAATGTTTTCCAGGTTTCCAGTGAATTAGACAACTGTAGGGAGTCTTGTGGACAGATTTCCCACAAAGTTAATGACAATATGGAGCAAGGCAACAAGGTACAATCTCAGGGAAAAAATATAAACCTTAAATAATGAAGTACCTAGTACCTACATGTACATGTATTTCATGAAGCAAATACTGGGGTAGAATAAATTTTAATAAGTATAAATATTAATTGATTTGTTTTAAAGTATAACAGAAGATGATAACCTTATTTCTTTTCAAATTTGCATCGAGAACAATATAATGTATGAACAAAAAAAATTTGGTTGCTTATATAGGTGCTAAGTGACTATGTACAGAGACTGAGTGAAAGTGTGGGAAAGGAAAAATATCTGGTGACTGTCGCTATGGAATCTCACCATCAAATGGTGGAGGTAGGAATTACTGAGATTGGGGGTCTAAAATTCCAATGAATTTAATATCATTTTCTGAATTTACAAGAACTTTTTAAGTTTCAAGTAATTAAGCAAAAGATTCTGTTTGCTGCCAGCTGGAATGTCATTCTTGTGTAAATTGTATTCTTAATAATTTTTTGTTGCTTATAAAGAGTTAATAACTTTCTCATAAAAATAAAGTGTCCCAAAAATGTAATGAACTAAGGTTATAAAGATTATATATACTTTGCACAGAAATAAAAATTATTATAAAAGTTTTTTGACTTCTATATTTTCAGAGCATGAAAACAGAATGTACTTGCAGCTTGGAAAAGATTTCAGCGAGTAAAGGGGTCCTGAGGGAGCTAGTAGAATCTTCATCTGCTGATCTATCCAATCAAAGTCATAAGAGCAATGATCACATGACTCAGTGGTCTGAACAGTTACAGACAGATTTAGGAAATAGAGTGGAGGATCTCAATGTTTTCTTGCAGGAGAAAATAAGGAAAGACTTACCAACAGGTACAGTAAAAATTGAGCCATGCATGGTAAAAGCAAAAGGAATAGGTATCATTTTTGAAGTAAAATAACTACCTTAAAACTTTAGTGCATGGACCTACATGAAATTTTAGAAGAAAATGAAAATAGTATTAAATCTTGATGTTAGAGATATTTCTCTGAACCACAGAGTGAACCTCCAGTCCCCCTCCCCCATAAAAAACTTAAATTTTGAAATTCAAAGACCCATGCATGAGGAAACATTATGCAAATGTAAATTAAAAAATTTCCCAACAGGCACCACCCCACAGAGGAGAGAGATCACGTACTCCCAGAGTCTGACCAGGACCGGGCGCCACGAGGAGTTATTGGAGGAGTTTGGATTCCAGCCTCCTCCCATCAAGGCTAACCTGATGAGGAGCCTAGAGCTGGCCGCCCAGGAGGAGGAGACCGAGGGCGAGAATAACCAGGTAGTACACACAATGTCTATTTATAGTTAACCCATGGATACAGTTCACCCATGATTCATGTATCTCAAAATTACCATGAGTATGTCAGTTTGAGAAAGAAGTCCCAAACAAGTTTTTATCTAGGTATTTTAACTTCATTATATTGAATCCATTTCAAAGATTTTCTCAGGACCGTTTATTTTAGAATAATTAGAATTTTATTAGTTTCTGTCATTTACATTTTAATAAAGCTAAATAACATAATTACAAAATTTACCCAGAAGTAAATGATAATCTGTAATTTTGTTTTTGTTTGTTAGATGGATGGTCTGGCCCAGGTGACAAGTAAGGACATAGCGGACGATGTCAGTGAGGCAGGAAGTGACATGTCGTGTTCCTCCACCACATCAGGAGTGTCAGTGTTCAGCTACTCCAGCAAGGTACAGTTAGCACTGATTTATCTACAATTTTTAAAGATGCCTGTGCCTTTAAAATTGGGAACAATTCAATATAGCAAAACCATAAGCGGATTTATTTATGTGAAAAAAAGCAAATGAAATTGGGAAAAAAAATCAGTAATTTTTTAGAGGGAAAAGGGCGGATATTCGGACCTAAATTGGGTAAAAAAAATTACTGGTTATTCCATCATAACAGAGAAGCTTAGAATTTGTTGGTGAACCTTTTATTTCCTCTGTTAGAGTGGTGCATTATACAATCGTTTGTCGTAGGAAAATGTTTGGAATTCTGCAATTTTTTCTTTAATTTGAGAAAGGATATAGACGAAATTTTTCATTTATAAAATTTAAATGTGAAAAATGTAGAAGGTTTGGACTGTAATATTTGGTTGTTCTTTTTGTAGACATCAGAAACCAAAGAGAACAAGATGAAGAAACCCAGAAAAATGAAAGTTAACAGTGCCAACATCACCCCTCGGAACAAAACCAGGCTTCCACTCCGATCAAGCAACAACGATTCATAGAGAATAGGACAAGACTTTCACTTTTACATGTTTAGCCAGATAAAGTGAAAATAAAAAGATTTTATTTAAATAAGAATGATTTCTGCAGATGTGTAAAAGTCATGATCTTAGGAACAAAGACTGTAAAAAACTTGAGTTTGTGCTTGTGCAATACTGCTTTTACCACTTTCCTTAAAGTCTTTAGAAAAGCTACATGTATTACATGTATCTGCATTGACTGTTTGACCAGTATGGACTATAATACACTGTGGAGAAATACTGAATTATTATTAGTTACAGATGATGTCATGGGATTTTCCATCTCTATATTTAGTATCATTGTCATTTTCTACCCCTTCTCTGCTGCTGTCCTCTTTCCTCTAGTTTTATTTGTAATTTATCTGTTTTATAAAAGTGTATATATAACTTTAGTGTACTCAATCATGTGTAGTAGAAACGGAAAGTAAAATAAATGCATAAACAATGAGTAAGACTTGTGCAGTATTTTATGGTAGGAATATATTTTAACAGTCCTCTACCTAAATTTTAAGGCTATTATAAAAGGAAAATGAACAATAATATAGATTCATAAAGCTTACCAGTCAAATTGCATGTATTATAATAGTTTATAAGAATATAACTTTGGGCACGACAGCCCATCAGTTTACAAAAATAGAATATAGACGTTGGTGTCATTTTCGGTAATGTCAAAATAATGTTATTTTACGTTAAGTTCTAGAAATTTATTTGACGTTACTTTTTTGCTAACATTTTTTTTATGAAGGAAAAATATAAACCCAGTAATGCCGCCTGTTATATAATGCAGTTCATTGAAAACAAGTGAATGTAATTAAATTCTCTGCCCTTTTGCAAGCATATTGCAGTTGGAAATATAGGTATGATTTGCCTTATTTAATAAAAAGCTTGGTAGAAATGTAGTACGACTGCTACCCCAAGAGAGGAATAATAAATATTCTGCTCCTGGGACAGTCGGGTTCGGGGTGACTGTCACTTGTCAGTGACTATTTACTATTTTAGAAACACAAAGTAAAACAAAGATGACAAAGATTTGATGATGTTTATTTATAATGAATAAATATGAAAAAACTGGTACTTCCAGTTGAACAAAGTATAAATGAAAAAAAATAGTATGATATGAGTGATAATGAAATTTTCAAGGGGTTTAATGAAATAATTTGGGAAAATATAGCTTTTTGAACCTAATTTAGAATTTTACTGTACTCAATACTTTAATTTGGATCGGGCTCGAAATTCCTAATATTTAGATTGAGTATGGCGCCTAACTTGAAGTGGATTCTGGGGAGAAAAAATTAGTAAGTTATTGGGATGTGCCCTTAAAATTGAAAACGAAATCGGTATTTATTGCTATGAAACGGGAAGAGCATTCCCGTTGCTATTCCCGTTTTTATTCCCGTTCTTAATATTCTGATATTCGTAAATTCTTAATTCTCTATTCGCTTCATTTTCTATTTTTGGGAGTCATTCTTTTGGACTTTTCCTTATTTATATATTGGGAGTTCAGTCTTCAGCTCAGTCTTTCTGTCTTGGACTGATCCTCAGAACATGATTAATTATAAACCTATACGATCAGGGTGAAATTGTCAATTTGGATTTATTTAATAAACTTTGAAAGAAGTATATTGTGTCGTCATTGGCTTACAGGTCCCGAAACATTGTGCACCCAATGGAGAAGAAACAGATTTTCGCGCCTATCGTGCAGTCCTCTATTATAACAAAAGAAGAGACATCTTCATCAGAGATCGCTGTTGAGAAAGAGAAAACACCTTCGCCATCAACTCTTTCACCATCATCTTCGCCACCCTCGATGAAGGAGAAAGATGAAACTCCATCCCCTCCGGTTCGATGCGAAATGTCACGCTATGATTCAGCCAGCAGTACGTCTGAATTTTCTCAGTCCTCACTTGGTAGTTCGGATGAGAACAAGATGCCAAAGAATTTTTGTCGTTGTTCAGTTGATCTGGTCGATAAATTTGGAATTAAAAAAGTGCAAACAAGTCCATTCAGATTGATTTGGGAACAATGGCATTTAGTCAAACTTAGTAAAGCTGAGTTAGCTAGAATTGATACAATTGCCGATGTATGCGATTTTCGTGGGTTTAATTTCCAGTCATTAGAGGAGATACCTTATGAAGAAGATATGCCTTTTAGTACATTTGGAAAAGAGTGGTTTGTTCCACCAAACTGTGCTGACTTTAAATTGTAAGTATATTTACAAAGTGAAGGGCAAAACTTTATGTATACTTATGGGTACTACGAAACAGAGTACACTAGAGTACTTCAGAGTACGCTAGAATTTAATATTTTTCACATTGACATTTGAAGTTAAATTATATCTGGATCAGGAACAAACTAAACTGTAACCTGAAAATAAAAATTAAAATAACTTCTAAAATAAGGAACATACACATTTTTAGTTAAAAATATGTTTTAATTTTGCACTTTGCCCAAGATTAGCACATACCCTTTCATGGTTTAGTTCGACTTTCCACTCAGCGGACAGAATTTAATTAATTAATAAATAATCTTGAAATGTAAATAAGTGCGTTTCTGAGGAGGGGGTACCGAGTGTAATTCGGAGTTATAGATACCTTGTGTTAATTATTATTATACTAGGGATTAAAAATTTATTTCCGAAACAAGTGCCTTTGGTTGAACCCTGTCCAGTTCTTTTTTTATAAGCACTGATTTTCAGATTTTGAGCTTAATTTTGATACCTTAGTCTGCCTTGATGAGGTTTGGATCACAGGCACCAAACTCGCTTGAATTTTTGACCCCCTAGTATATAATGGCACCAAACTCGCTTGAATTTTTATATACTAGGGGGTCAAAAATTCAAGCGAGTTTGGTGCCTGTGTATTATACTAGGGGGTCAAAAATTCAAGCGAGTTTGGTGCCTGTGGTTTGGATTGAATTTGAATTTAGTTCTGCTTCATTGATTTTTGACAGAATTAAGTCCCTTGGACATAGAAAATTAAAGTAACATATTTTCATCTTGATTTTTTTTTAATGCTTGCAAATATTGAGCTGATATTTGATCATGTTGATATGTAAGTCTACCTTGTAAAAGATTACTTCACATTTTGTTCTGTTTGATGATTTTTTATGGAAGTAAAGCCCTTGGACTCGGGCCAGTAGGGGATGCAATGCTTTTACTAAGATACTTGTTTAAAATTTGTTGCCAAGTTTAAAAAAAAAAAATCATTTTTTTTAGTTTCAGTTACAATCTTGAAGAATTTAGGTTTCGTCTGTTTGATATTATCAAGCAAATACAGTCGCCAAGGAAAGGAGAGAATGAGGAACCATTTGAAATAGAGTACAACCATCTCTTTGAGAGTTTACTCAAATTATTCGAATTTAGAACAAAGTAAGTCATTTTTTGCTCTTCTGACAGTTGATAAATTTGTGACATTTATAATATAAACTAAAAGACAGATGAAAAAAAACATGATACATTGTGATTTGTACTTTATTAAAATATCCCTCGATCAGGATAGAAACTTTATAAATGATTAAATGTAGAGATTTAAGTTATGTCTGAAACTCTCAGTTTGTGCATTTCAGGGAAAAATCCATAAAATTCTTCCTAAATAACAGAAGGTCTACAGTTAACCAAATTGATATGCAAACATTCCTGTGAAATGAAAACAGTTTCATTCATTGGTCATAAGTACTTGAAATTGGTACCCATGTATTTTGGACATTGATTTCCAGCTGACTTATAAAATAACCTGTCTTTTCACAAGTATTGTTGGAGATTGTAGTTTCTTTAATAAAATAATATACCTGGCATTTAGACATACAGTCAACCATAGGGATCAGAAAAAAAAAAATCGAGATATATGAGGATTCGAGATACCAAGATTACCGGTAAAACACAAAAAGAAAGGGTAGTTGGGACTTCCAAATCACTTTGACATACCCATGGTATTTGAGATATCAAAATTTGAGATACTGAAGTTCAACTGTATATTATACTTTCTCTCCTCAGAACCCAATCTCACAAGCACTTTATCCATACTGGAGTGTTTGTAGTTTCATACTCGTTAGACAAACTCAAAACTGATCATTTTTTGAATTATTCTTATGGAACAAAATTACTTAATCTCTTTGCTCAGCATTACTTGCATTTCACCCATGTAATATCCTTTGATGAAAGATGTGCAGTTACTTCTAAATAGATTGTAAGTTAAACTTGACATATCTGTATTGTCATTACCCTTGTTGAAATCTTGCTTGAAATGGGCATCATCTCAGTGATATCTAAATCATAAATGAAAGAGAACACGGACTTCAGTCCACCTTTAGCTCATCTAAGTCAAAAGACATAACTCAACAGGCACATGCATGGACGACATATTTGATACATTATAATGACTGATTGATTAATTCTTATCCATAGCATTTGAAAATTTATTTAGATGTCAACCAGAATTTCCAAAAGGGCATGCAACATTATTCAGCCAAGGAATATTTTCAAAAGCTGATATTATTGGCCAAAAATGTGATGAACCAGAAGAGGTACTATTTGTCTGTAAGGTAGGTTAGAAATTTTACTTTTTTTTTCATTAGATATTGAAATTTTAATAATCACCCTGAAATTTAATAGCTACACATGCGTTGATTTCTATCAGAACTCTGTTTTGTTATATATATTGTAAAAAGTATTGGGGAGGAGGTCAACAGGACCGTGACTCAGATGGATTGAAAAAGTAGCATTAATTTAATCTTTAATTGCTCTCCAAAAAAATCCTAGCTAATTATTATTTCAAATCGTTTTCACAGCCATAGCGTAAAATATGAATAATGACCAACACAGAGATTCTCACCCCCCCCCCCCCCACTGTGTTGGACCTGTCGAGTGTGTGAGGAATATGCACATCCATCATTGACAATTTGTAGAATTTATAAGGGCAGATAAGTAAAAAATCCTGGTGGAATACCTTGCTAAACAATCGCTGAAACAGCCTAATTAATTTTTGAGAGGAGCTTACAGATGTTATTTTATAAGCTTGCACAGCCTTGAATTTCTATCGGAAGTTGTATATCTTAAAATTTAAATATTAGGTGTATCTTAGTAAAATTTATTTATCTCTTGTCAGTTGAAGAGAAAATGTCCTGATGATGAAACAGAATATTCCCCAATGAAGAAAAAGCTACGCTCCACAACAGAACTTGCAACTGTAACTGAGGAAGCCACTTCTAGCATGGAATCTAACATTGGTATCCCAACAAATGTGCTTGCCCAGCATGTTGATGAACTGCTTTCATACATGGAAAAGTCTGTGTTGAATCGAGGACTGCTGGGGATGGTCATTCAAAAGACCAATGTAAGTATTAGGAAGAGGTATGAAATATCTATGTGGTAACTCGGTGATTGATACTTTTACATGGTACATATCAATTTTTAGCTGGCAGGAGCCAAAAAATAAACTGAACTTTTTGTAGGTCACCTGCAACAATCACAATACATGTACATGTGTATATATTAAGTGGGAAAAACTTTTTAAAAAATTTTCAAATACAATAAGGCCAAAATAAAAAATACTCTTGTTTCCTGACACCGGACCTACCCTACATTTTACCCTCCGACCCTAAAAGTTTTTATCACAGTTTCATTTTTTGGGTTACTATTTTCCTGAAATACTAAAGTCAACTAACAATATTTAGAGAACTAATACATCACAAGTGTACAGGATACCTTTCCTTTTAATACAAAGAAACTTGCTCTGTAAACTGTTAACATATTGGGTTATTGTTATTACATGCTATATGTTTTGCATTCATTGAGTTTTGGAAATAAATTTGTTCTCAAAATAATTTTTTTCCCTTCCTACCTACCCTAATTTTTTTGGTCAGGGGACAGGAAACAAGAGTATTTTTTCTTTTGGTCTAAGGCTATAAGTTCTCAAACTATTTTTGAACCATCATGTTCAAACGTGTAGTGAAAATTTATATTCCTAATCCTCATTGCTGTTTACATTTTTGTCTTTTTTATCTCTGAAACTTTAAATATTTTTAGGGGGTCACCCAAGTTACTCAAGTGATGTATTGCTGTTTTCTTCCATTGTCTTCCAGTGGGCATCAAACATCAGTCATAAACTTTTGAACATTTTCCACTTCTCTGGTATGACTGATTAGATATAATCCTATTATGGTATGCAGCATCTATGGGTAAATTAAGGGAAATAAAATTGTGAATCTCATGGTCTCTGCATCCATGGAATGTGAAGCAAAAATCATCAAAATTTATACAGTCTTCAAAAATTTTCGTGTTTATACTCATGGACATCAAGCAGTCAAAGTGTCGGCATGATTATGATTAGTAAAAAGCCCTTTACTAAAATTGTGAAATTCACCCCTAGGTTCAGAGTTCAAACTCCAGGGTGGGGTTAATGTCATATATTGAAATTACATTTTTGCCTTTTGCTGGGTCCCCTTTTCATTTACAGAACCTGTCAATCAGGATTGGCAATAAAACACATAGACCATGCAATCTTGGCATCAATCAATCAGTATATCAGTTAATTGACTACTTGATGTAAATTAAAGCATTAAATGTGTATACACAATGTGTATTTGTGTGTCATTAAGTTTTATTTATTTACTTGACATTTATATACTGTATACAGAGAAATTTTCGCCCCCTTTTGCCCTCTTCCTGATTTGGTGAATTTAAAACAGTGCGAATTCAAATTACACAGCATAATTTCTTAAACAAAAATAGGACTGGGCGAATTTAAAATGGGGTAAAATACCGTATATACTCGCCTATAAGTCAGATTTTTGGGAGTTTAAATTTGGTTCAAAACTCTATATCCGACTTATAGGAGAGATATAAATATATTGGTATTTTAGAAGGTCAATATTTCTAACATAAGCTTAAAAAATACAACCGACTTATAGGCGGACCGACTTATAGACGAGTATACTGTAAACCAACTTTTATTCGCGACGACTTTATTTCATGATTTACCAGGGATAAAGTAGTTCGCGCCGATTAATTTTCGCGAGCAAGCCATTTTGCATCTATTTTCAATAGACAAATATACTATAAGGACCGGTTCGCGTCGAGAAATATTCGCTACGACGAGGCTCTCGTGAACTTCGCGAAAATATCTCGGAAGCGAATAAAAGTTGGTTTACAGTTTTACAGTAGTTTGCAAGTGCAAAAAGGCGAAAATTAAACGGGGTGAAAATAACCCTGTATACAGTATTTATATTCTCCAAGAAATAGTACATAACTTAGGCCTTTCAACTAATTTTTCGATTTGCACATATGGTAAAAAACATTGTATAGATAGATTTATAGGTACATGAAATTATCAATAAAGATAATAACTTATGCATACTTTTTATTACATCATTAAAACGTTTAATCATGTATAATTGACTTTTCCGATGTTGTGTTTAAGGACAGGTAACTCAGGTGTGAAAAATGACCAACTTAGTGCCTATTTATGAGTTATCGTTTATAGGAATGACATATAGGCTGCTTCAACATTGGTATTGTTATATACACAAAAGGGTTCCTTACATTGTTTTGTACATAGGGGCTTGTCTTCCGGATTGATAAATGTAAAATAATTTTTCAAAAATTTGTATCTACATTAAATGCACTCTAAAAATTGCTTTAATAAAGATTCTGACATGACCAGGCAAGAAAAATAATGTTTTAAAAAAAGTACTACACCTATATACATAAACTCTCAAAGGGACGCAAGCTGACATCATGGAAAAAAAATACCTCCTCCCACTTCAGCACCTATTTCTGGACTCTAAGGCATTACTTTATTTTGTTGCCACAGTTCTCTTCCCTACACTGATGATTTTCCTAAATGTTGATGCGGTTGTCATTCGTGGACACGCGTTTAATCAACAGAAAACGGTCTTCGACCTGGAGCTCATCTCGCTGAATCGACCTGAAAAGAACGGAAGTTGACTTTTGTATACGGAAAACTCAGAGGGTAATCGAACGCAAATGGTAACACCAAAGGACTCCCAGCTTCGCAGAAAAAATGTTTACTGACAAGAAAAAGATAGTAAAAACTGATAAATACCGGCTTAAATTTGGTTTCACAGGCTAAATTGTCAAGACTCATTTAATATACAAGTGATTTGTTACATAATTTACAGGACACTTGCTCTAAAAGCACGCTATAGGCTATACCACGATTATTGCACTTGCGTCGTTACCATGCAACCTTGTCAACTTCCGTTCTTTTCAGGTCGATTCAGCGAGATGAGCTCCAGGTCGAAGAAATTGTAACCGTTTTCTGTTGATTAAACGCGTGTCCACGAATGACAACCGCATCAACATTTAGGAAAATCATCAGTGAAGGGAAGAGAACTGTGGCAACTAAATAAATTAATGCCTTAGAGTCCAGAAAAAGGTGCTGAAGTGGGAGGGGGTATTTTTTCCATGATGTCAGCTTGCGTCCCTTTGAGAGTTTATGTATATAGGTGTAGTACTTTTTTTAAAACATTATTTTTCTTGCCTGATCATGTCAGAATCTTTATTAAAGCAATTCTTAGAATGTATTTAATGTAGATACAAATTTTTGAAAAATTATTTTACATTTATCAATCCGGAAGACAAGCCCCTATGGTTTTGTACACAAACAGTTTTGACCAAGAGAAAGAGAATGCCTTTGCTCTTCCTGAAATAACAGGGTGAAATGAATGGGGAACAGACTATATGCAATAGTTTTAACTCTCTTTGACGATTATTATGAAGAAGAAAATTTGATGTCATTTTTTTTGTTCGCGCTTTTTCGCTTCCTGTGTAAATACAGTGCAGGGAAATAATTTTGTTACAGCATCAATGCTGATTTTGGTGCTTCTTATGCTTGCTGATTTTGATGCTTCCTTTGCTTGCTGATTTTGATGATAGTTATCCTTATCCTGATCCTGGTTTGATCCTTATCCTGATGCTGGTTTGAAACTAGGTCAATGCTAGTAATGCTACCAGAAGTAGGATTATCCTGCCGGAAGTGGATAATTCAAAAACAGCATCGCTATTTTAAGCCATTAAAAATAATTTTTGGGGTAATTTTTATTTGTAATTTGTATTAAATGACTTTCCTTTATCTGTTTTCACTTTGGTCAATGCTAGTTCTATCCTTTGCTTGCTGATGCTGATCCAAGTAATGCTGTTTTTTTAAATGCTGATGCTGATGCTAGTTCTATCCTGATCCTACTTATGCTGATCCTGATGCTGGTTTATGTAACAAAATTAGTTCCCTGCACTGTATATATATTTTTACAAGTAAATGCAACAATTGATCATCTTATTTGTGTTACTAAGCACGAAGGGGAAAGACCGAGTATAAAAATTTAATTAGGTTAGAACTGAGAGAAGGAGGGTAGATTTCACTTTTAATTTTAATTAAAAATTTTAATTATATGCAGTAAACCGGCGTCCGCAACTATACAGTAAATAAGTTTAACATTGGTGCTAAATTTTAAAACCACTGGATTCTACTGAGATCAAAGAAACACTTGGGAAATGCTAAAAACTGTCTTGCGTGTAAACAGTTAGATACCCCAAGCCTGCTCTAAACAAGTTTCAGCAGTGAGTTATCGTTCATAACGCCGACCCCTAGCGGCAGTTGAAAGGCCTACATAACTTTTAAAGCCATGTATGGCTTATGTACAATGAAAATTATTAGACTAAAATTATAAGAACTTATTATTTGTATCATTACTTTATATAAAGATAGAACTTTTCCGTAAATTACAAAATCTAAGTCAATTGCGTTTTAAAGATATCACAATTTAATTTGGATTCTCGGAATTTTCTCCGACTCGGAAGAAAATACAAAAGATTTAAATAACACATTACAGAGAAGATAAAATAGTATTATTAGATGAAACGAGGTGTTCTCCGTGTTCAGAATTGTATGAAAAGCTTTAATTTAAATGTATTAACTATATTTCTTTACTTAATTTTGTATTTTTCAAAAATATCTTTTTTTGATCAGTTACGCCATATATGGCTTTAAAAAATATATGCATATTTATTTCCTAGCATTATTTTTTAAATCAATTTTTAGGTCACCTGAGTCACTCAGGTGACTTATTGCTATCAGTTTTTGTCTATCGTCGTCCTTCGTGCATCAGTCATTTTCAGCTTCTTCACTGGAAGGGCTGAACCCTTTTTAACCAGATTTAGTTTGTAGTATCTTTGGCTGAAGGGGAACAAAATTAGTGAATTTCATGGTCCCTGCCCCCTGGGGCCTGAGGGGTGGGACCAAAACCATCAACATTAATTTCTAAATCATTTAAAAATCTTCTTCTTTACTTCTGGCCATCAAGCAGTGAAACTGTGGGCATGAAGCATTGAACCCTCTACCAAAATTTTGAAATTCATGGCTCCAGGGCTTACATATTGCTTACATATTGCTTCTTAAGGGTCCTCCACACCATGTGACCTGTGACGTATATAGAGAAAAAAAACTTTTACTTCCGCTTTTATTGAAAAAATACACGAACGAATTGTCCTACCACCGTTTGTAAGCAATGAACACATGGCATGATGATCACGGAGTGACCGATGAAAAGGATTGTGGTATTTTTTTTAAATAAATTTAAAAGAACAACAGACGTCTT
Organism: Saccostrea glomerata; assembly: GCA_003671525.1. Taxonomy (NCBI): domain Eukaryota; kingdom Metazoa; phylum Mollusca; class Bivalvia; order Ostreida; family Ostreidae; genus Saccostrea; species Saccostrea glomerata. The sequence continues at coordinate 468,854 of PRKT01000410.1, forward strand.
GGGTTATGTTAATAAAGATAATAATTCCTAGACAACAGGTACCGGTGGGTATGACGAGAAACGTATCTAGGTTATTTACACTTTGACTTTCAGGCTAATCAACCGAGTCTGTTTTTGATAGTTGAACATGTTGAAATTTCGGCACACTAATTTGTACGTTTCAATTATACATTATCTCATTATGTGTTTATAAATATTGATAGAATAGTGTGCGTTTCTAGTTTTCCTCTTTTATTTTTGTCCAGTTCAGTGGCCAGTATAGGCCTATTACTAAATATAGTAGGCCTATGGTGACGTAAGCGGAGACTTGCCAAAGTTTTTGAGTCCCGAGCAACAGGAAAGATAACTCCAAAAAGGAACTTTGATACCAGAGATTTTGAAAATGTTTTTTCTACATCAGTGCAATTAATTTTAATTCAATTTTTTGATGTAATCTAATTCATTAATGTTTCTTCTCTACAAAAGGAGTCTTGTTAATTTTTCTCGTGATGTATTTCAGAGAAAATGAGTTTTATATACTTTTTATAAATAAAATAAATTTCTGTAAAAAATGTGTTGATCGATAAAATTAAGTTTTTATGGTTATTCTGTGAACTTAGAAATATACGAAAGGGTAAGACAAATTTTTTGTGCTAGGTATGAAAATGCCTTGGGAAAAAATTCTTGAAACTTGTGAAATAATTATTTTTAAAAATCAGTATAAAATACATTTTAATTCCTGGACAGTTTTTAGCTCACCTGAGCCGAAGGCTCAAGTGAGCTTTTCTGATCACATTTTGTCCGTCGTCCGTCCGTCTGTCTGTCCGTCTGTCTGTCCGTCTGTAAACTTTTCACATTTTCGACTTCTTCTCAAGAACCACTGGGCCAATTTTGACCAAACTTGGTACAAAGCATCCTTGGGTGAAGGGAAATTTAAATTGTTAAAATGAAGGGACATATCCCCTCGCAAGGGGAGATAATCAAGAAAAGACAAAAATAGGGTTGGGTCATTAAAAAATCTTCTTCTC
>PRKT01000410.1:483679-504223 GCA_003671525.1 Saccostrea glomerata
AGGCCAAACAAAAAAATAACTTTGTTTACTGTTACATGCTGAAATAAAATAGGGTCGGTAGGTAGGATTTTTTTTTATTTTATTGAATTTTTTTAATACACAAATTCACATGAATTGGTTGAATTACAAAACAGTTTTACCATTGTACCGTGCCTTAATTTTGTTTGGGCTTGTAATATGGGTGGTAGACAATATAATCTTTCTTGCCAACTGCCTTACAACTCAGGGGTGTGCAATTAAAAAAAAAATCAAGTACTAACCCACAGGCTTGTAACAACAATAAAGTTATTAGTCCGAAGTTAAAAGTGACCAGTCCAAATATTGGGGCAAAAAACTGTAAAAACTAATATTTTAAAAAGTTCATAGTTGAGAAAGCTAGGGTCCTAAGCCATTCCTTTTAAAGTTGAAGTTTAAAACTTTTAAGAAATTATCTTTTCTTTTCTGAACATATTGCACTACTCTAGCTTATCTAAAATGAAGCAAAAATCATTTTATTTTCATTTCAAACCATATTAAGTATAATTGATACATGTATATATTAAAGTTTAATCACATAACACTTATCTATCATTTGATTTGGGGATCGTATATAATTGAAAGAAATATCTGCATGTATTTATCATTAACAGAGGAATGGAGGAAATTCGGATTAGGAAAAAACGATCGTTTTTTAAGTAAATAAGTTAGCTAGTACTGCAAAATGGATGAGATTAAAGTGATTTAAGAGCAGTAGGAGCATGCTGCCTGGAAAATTTTCATTAGTTGGAAATTAAATAGCAAAACAATGAGTGAAAATATCGTTTGTGTTTCTAAGGTATTTACATGCATAATTTTAATTTTATTTTTACTACGCCCCAAAAAACGGTAGCCCCGGGTGTTGGGCAATGTTAAATGCACACCCCTGCAACTGCCACGCAATGGTAAGCAAATTGCAACGAACTCGTTGATGTAGAAATTGAACTCACTTGTTTTGTTTCTGTACTTTCAATTTCGATTTCAAAGATGAATGTAAAAGTTAAACTGACCGGCCAGTAACTTCCGGATTTTTATGACGAAAAAAAAGTTTGGGTCGGCGATTAAAATTAGGGTCGGTCGGGTAACCGTAAACAAACATATTTTTTTGTTACGCCTAAGCTGGTTCAGTGGTTGCAGGCTAAGAATTTCAGAGCTCCTTGATTTTGTAATGTAGCCAATTAATCAATACATCATTTTTATCTAAAGTGTTTCAGTTGATTTAATACTAATAGGAAATCACTTTAAACCGATGCTTTGAGTTTTATTTATATAGTTTAACATCTATGTGGACGAGTTGGTTCAGATTTCATAATTTTATTAATGCAAAAAAAAGGTGGCAGTGTACATGGAAACCTAACATGTGGCTAAATAGGCAGTAAAGAACATCTGACAACACCTGCCATGTGAGGGGAACTCTTTTACAATGCCTAAAATTAAAGCCCGGACTGACGGAAAAATATGTTCCGGTGCACTCTACTACATTTATAATGTCAGGGGATGTTAGTAATGCAACGAAGATTCATGCTAAGCATACAAACACTGGCTCAGTGGCAACTGGCTGAGACTAGTTCAGTTCAATCCTCTCTGCATGTAACGTCAACATAAGGAGCACCAAAGAAGGTAGTAAAATAAAATGATATAATCTACTGTTGTGGTATATAATGATTTAATAGAATAGCAGTGATTTTAGAGAAACTCAATCTTTAAAATAAGAATGGGGGTTGGGAATTAGGCCTACCACGATTAGACATTGTGCTTTTAGTTTAAAGTTTAATTTTTCAAGATTTACATGGTCCAGCATTGAAAAAAATATTTATTAAAGACTGTGTATTTTTTTACTTAGATTGACCGGGTAAGAATTAGTCAGGAACCAAAATCACTGGTTGCTTCATCTGCAAGATGGAAGGCAGGAAAAGGGCACACTCCGATGTGGGTGAAAGTGTGAGTAGTTCACCACCACACGACAGTGACACTGAAAAGTCAACAACTACGTTAGAGCGTTCATTTCCAAATAGCACTTCTAAATGGAGGCGATCTGATATAGACAAATTGGGAATAAAAGTCTTGTTCAGGGCTTTCGCGATGGATGTTGTATATAAATGGGGGCTATATACAATGTTTAGAAAGGATGTAGTTTCAGAAGAATTGAATACTGTGGAGGAAATTTTATATGTGTGTAATTCAATTGAAGCAGATTTCACATCGTTTGAAGAATTACAGAGAAAGTTTATTGAAAATCATGCGATATATAATGAATTCCTTCCAACAGAAAAGATGCCCGAAGGAATTGGATTGTAAGTATTGTCCTAAATGTCCTTATATAAGATTGTCATTCATATATGAAATATTTTGAGAAGAGAAAATTTTGTGTGAACTGGGCATTTTTATGCTGACTTTTTACTAGGTTTGGGTCACTCACCTGGGATAAACAGGTTTGGACTAATATCTCCCAATTAGGATATTATTAGTTATGTAGACACTTAGAGGGGTAATACGGAAATATGTGGGGTCCTTGAAAAAATCCATATTGGGCGAGGCGTAAGCCGAGCCCAATATGCATTTTTTCAAGGACCCCACATATTTCCGTATCACCCCTCTAAGTGTCTACATAATAAATTTATCTTGCCGATGGTTCACTAAAAGATTAAATATTGATAGTATCAATAAACCGCTTTCACTGAACGTTCAAGCAAGACGTTCTTCATCCATTGTACGTGGTCGTCAGACACATTGTGACGTCAGTTATGAAGCTCCATGCGGGTCACGTGAAAGCAGTATATTGATGATGTACGGTTGGTAAATTTTTGATATATGGTGGGTAGGTCACGTGGAGGGGGCACATTAGCAGTGTGAGGTGGGTAGACAGCATAACATCGTTTCATGCAGTATTGCTCTCGGCCAATGAAATTTCCCGATTTTTATCAGAGGCAGGATAAATATTATACCGTAAATCTGGAAATTTTTACGTCGATTTTATTTTGCGAATTCGGGTCAAAATGGTGTCCATTAATTTTTACGTTTCAAAATTTTGCGAATTACCACTCTTTATTTACATTCTCTTGTTGGTAATTTATTTTTAAGAAAAATATTTTTACGAATGCAATGAACTCGCAATTTTGCTAAAAATTTATCTACAGCAAAAAAATCCAGATTTACGGTATCCCAAACGAGTTATCATGACCGGAACAATCTATTATACCTATATAACTGGGCTTCGAGGGCAACATACCAGAATATTAGCCCCGAGGTGACAGGAAAGCTCAGGCTTGTTATGTTGCCCGATGCCAAAGGGACTCTCTGAGGCAACATAACACAGCTGCAGAGTTTCCGAAAACTAACGGTCCTACCAGAAAAACCAAGAGAAAATTAAAATGTCTGATGCAATTTGCTACAGTACAGGTCCCTGTAACCAATCATTTTCTGCCTTAACAATCTGGTTTTTTTTAATTTAGTTTTCTTTGTACCTATAGTTTTATAGTTTTTGTCTTTTCGTCGTAATCTCAAAAAGTCTTTTGTGCATTTTTTTCAACGAGTTATTTTCTGGCAATGAAGCAAAATAATCAGGGGTAGATAATTTTCATATACACTACTACGAATAATCGAGACAGTTCTTAATTTGGCATGTAAATTCGAAGCGTGAAAAAACATTAAAAAAAATGAGTTGAATTTGTGTCTATATATTTATATGGGTTATATTTTAGAGTAAGACATATACAAGTTATTTCCAGTGCAATGTTTTTGTATTCTTCATAATGGTTTTGGAGCAGATCCAGTCCAATTTGCTACAATGAAGCATAATGAATAGGTTCCCTACTAATGGGACTTGAGGGCTTGTCCAGATCTGTAGAATCATTGACACATTAATCTGAGTACTGTCAAGGTCTAGTTAGGTTTGTATTGATGTTCTGTAGCAATTTTATATATTACTTTCACAGATTGAGACCACTACCTTATATGGAAGGCAATTTTAAACACGTGACTGTGTCTTCGTCACGCCCTTTCTCCAATCAAGTGGAAGAGTCCCAAGGCATAACAGTCAACCATGTGTTAACGATTCAATGGCTACACATGGTTTTTATTTGTTTACTTCACAAAATTTAACTCGTCACCGGAAAAACTGTAGAGCTTCTTTATAACTTTATTAGACCGAAATTAAAAGATTATATTCTAAAGACACTGCTCCATGCTCACATTTATAATATTGGAGTTGTTTTAGATGATTAAAAGTTGCTTCAAATAACGTACAAACACTTTGACTTTTGCATATACATAAAACACTCTCTGATAATATTGAGGGGTTAAATAATAATTGCACACTTTCTCCTGCTGTCTAAAAACAAGGACCTATATATATACTACCTGCGAAAGCTATGTACACATATATCATGTGAAAAAAACTCGATGTTTTATCAACACGATAGCACTTGTACGTCTCTTTGAACAATGGTATACTAGGCCGATGTATTATAAGTTGATATTTATAAGGCTTCATAAAGCAAATTTTGTAAATGTGAGCATAAAAATGAAAGATTATACATCATTTTAAATATTTCTTTCACAAATTTCAAAAAAAGAATTGAAAATAAGTTTCCAAGGGACAATTTAAGTTGCCTTTATTTTTCAACACAGCTAGGTACATGTTTGTAGTAGCCCACAATGCATTGCGGCTTATTCAGCAGTAGGTAAAGTAAACATATTAGCTAATTTACATGCAAATTTATTCTGACGTCAGAAAATCTAGTGGTCTCGACCTGTTTCAGGTGAAACGGACCAGACCCAACCAATGTCATATTATACAATTATTGCTGTTTTTGAGGTCAATACAATGATTTAGCCATCTGAGGAGTACAGTATTCACTGAGCCCAAAGGATGAGGTGAATATTGTACTTCGAAGATGGCTAAATCATTGTATTGACCGAAAAAACAGCAATAATTGTTTTATTATATGATACACTGATAAAATGATACAGCTCATTACTTTTTGCATTTAATTAAGTCCTACCCAAATACAAGAGAGAAGCAGAATTAAAATGTGAATAAACCTTACCAGTCGCATCAATTTGAAATGTTTTTTAAAGCAATTTTAGTTACCATGAAAAAAAATATATAATGTCAGTCTTTTTTACATGATAGATTTTGAAAGGAAGGAGTATTATCAGGGGAAATTGACAGCTAAAAAGTAAACAAAAAATTGTTGTTCAGTAAAAGTTTTTGGAGGGGTGGGCTGCATCCCCTGCTACCACCCTCACCCTAAAATATATATTCGCTTATGTTTTGTTCACATAAAAAAATCATAGTCGTTTAAATAGCTTTCCAAAACAATTTGTATCAATTTGGAATTCCCCAATCTATTTTTAGATCAATGTGGAGGAAATAAATCCTTGTATTGACCTGGAATGTCACGTGCAGGTCAATACAACGTAGTATTTTACTAACATAGTTGGATCTCAGCCAATCAGAGAGTTGGAAATTATTCAATCATATAATAAATTCTTTTAAATTATACCATGAATTATATTAGAAAATTTCTTTTTGACTGAAAGAAATTACTGGAAAAATAACATTGACACCAAATATTTCATTAACGAATTCTTTAGCCATATAACTGCAAATGTTAAGACTAGTGCAAATGTTTAATATTTTTGTTTGATAATAACAGATGTTCAGGACGATTTGAGGAGTTTCAACAAAAATTGGAGCTTGTTTTAAGAGAGGGAATTGAAGTGAATGCTTCCATCTCAGAATCTAACTTTCAAACTTTATTTGAGGACTTTCTCAAAATATGTGGCATAATCACCAGGTAAATATGCATTATTTACTATATATTTAGTTCACTTAAGTTAAGGTTTTGAAATAGTTGAAAGATTCTTATTAAAATTTGTTCAAATTCCCAGGTAGTGCACATGTATATTAAGTATGCTCAAATCATGACCCCTATGGGTTAGTGAAGGACCATACTATAAGATTTTAAAATGTTAAGGAGGATGAAGGTGAAAAAACTCTAAAAAAAAAAAAAAAACGGTGATTGGGAAGGTTTTGCACATTTTGAAAAGTAAAAAGTGAAAAATGGTGCATATTAAATCAATCAATCATGGCGCCAAGGCTCGCATTCAATTTTTAGTGTTGTTACATGTATTTGGAAATATTTTGTGTACAACTTTCTTTCTTGTTTTACTTTCGTTTTAAATGTAGTCAATTTTAAACAACAAATCTGAGTCTCATTGGTTGAAACCTGTCAAAAAGTACTTCTGGTTAAAGCAATATGAGCTGCAATTTTGACATCGGAAAATTTTATTGCAAATTTGTGATTAACTAATTTAATGACAGAAAAATAAATCATTTATAAACTTATGTTGTTCATATTCGTGATGGAAATTTTTTTATTAGCTTTGATTGAAGCAAAATTGAATTATTGTCGTCCGGCCTGTACAATAATTATTTCTTATATAAAACTGAATGTTCGGTTGTACAGAAATATTTCTTCTGAAACATTTTAAACCTTATTTTGGGCTTATTGGTCATTAGGGTTTTAATTACATACAAATTAATTTTAATGGCACATTTTACCTGCAAAATAAAATTTTCGAAGATACAGCTCATATTGCTTTAAACAAAGCACTTACCTGAGGTACAATACTTCATTCATTTGAATGGTAGGGCTGTTCCTTTTCCAAAACTGTCGTAATTTTAACGCAGAATATGGGTAAGTTTTATTCTAAGAAAGTTCCTTTAAATTTACTTCATTTCATGCATTAAAAATCGGATTCGGTTAATTAAAAATGTGTTTTCTCTCGTATTTCATATTCGTTTGTCACTTTGTTATTTCTTAAAATGGAAGTTAAAAGTTCCTTTAAATTTACTGCATTTCATGCGTTAAAAATCGGATTCGGTTAATTAAAAATGTGTTTTCTCTCGTATTTCATATTCGTTTGTCACTTTGTTATTTCTTAAAATGGACCTTCAGATTATATTGATGGCCCTTTCATTTTCGAAATGGCCCATCAAAAATTTTGACAGTTGTGCCATAGTCCCATTGACCATTTTGGCCTTCCCAATCACTGCATGGAGTCATCATGAATAAGATGCAGATGAATTTTGTTCAAATCATGTGACAAAAGAATGGGGTAGGGCCATGGTAAGGGGTGAAAGTTTTACATAGGAATATAGGGGAAAAGTTTTCTTGTCTCAAAAGATTTTATATGTATAGTGCCTCAGTAATCTTTTGTTGTATTAAATTGTGCCTCCATGGAGTTTGTCATCTTCTACCATACAACTCCTGGCAAAACATTCATTCTGTATAAACTCTTAATACGCATACAATCATCTCGATGGTGAAGCAAAAATCTGCACTCTTTACTGAACCAAACCCTTTGCCAGTTTTTCAGAGTCCAGTTGCTAACTGTGTTGCACCAGCTGACTCATGCATGCCTATGCCCTCTTGTCAAAATAAGACCAAAATAAGCTCGTCCTTATTTTACTTGGTGTTTGCTTATAAAGGGCTATGATGTTGATAGTGAATAAAAATTCTGTCTCATTGGAAGTAAGTTGAATGCAAAAACAATTTATTTTGCCTGCAGTCGCCCGTATCTAAAAAATAAATGCACCATTACGGAGATGCAATGGTATTGTAGCCCTCTCCTGAAAATATCATAATAAAAAAAAATCGGAGAGGGCAACATTATTGCAGCTAGTTTTTGATGAAAGTCCATATCTGAAACTTGGATCTAGAATTACATGAAATGCTTGTTTTGTGTTAACATGGAAACAGATGGTATAATGATGAAATTCCAGAAATTCTCGATTTTTTTTCCTCCAAAATGAAAAAAAAAATAGAGTCAGCCGCAAAAAATAGAGTTGGTTGGGTAGTAGGAAACATGCATGACTGTTATTTTTTTTTGCCAAGTATATAATGCTTCATGAGTGACAAATTTTGTCATTCTGAGACATCTTGTATAGGCTTTGAGTTTTTTTGAGTAGAATTTCATTTTATAGATACAAAGAGATCCGCCCTAATTAAGTAGTGTATTTTATTTATTCATGTTAATTTACATTGCTCTTCCACTTATTTTAAGGCACCAACCTGATATTGCTATGAAGAAGTTGAAGGTCAAGGGTGAAATTGTTTCTTCAGCACCAGATATATTATGCTATGGTTTGGAGGGGAAAGTTTTATGTGTTGTAAAGGTAAAAACATTTTATCTTGTGACTTTTTCTGTCTTGAAGATTCAAGTGATCTGTATATTGCTTTCCTTTTCCATATTTCCTTACCATCTTTTTAGTGCTGTACAGTGCCTTTGTGTTAGATATAATAATAAAAAAAACTCTAAAGTGCTGTACATTAAAATATATAAGCATAGATATATAAGCATAAAAACATAAAAATTACAAGCACTATACAACTAAAAAAACTGTATAGGGGATTAATTTCACGGGTTGTAATTTTCAGGTTTTTCTCTTCTCTGACATGAATTCGCGGAATTGGTATATAATAAAAGTTTCCTCCCTTATCTTTACCTATTGAAAACTTATTCACTGTTTCTTGAATTCACGGATTCATTAACACTGTGAATATAGCAAATATTAACACCGCAAGTTATTTCCCCCCTATACAGTACATGTCAAAGCCATAAGAATATATACATAAATAAACTTTTAAAAAGACTACAAATTAAAGCCATAAGAATATACATAAATAAACTTTTAAAAAGACAAGAAATATTTAAAAATGTAAAATTGCTGTAATGTCCCAGGTCATAAGATAATTCAAATTTAAAAATTAAAAACAAAGAAGCTTCTCAAGAATAATCTGCATGGGTATGCAGTAGTAAATAAATAAGTTTTTTAGAATTTCTTTCCAATCTCAAGTTTTGAGGAAGACTGTTCCACAATGTTGCACTAGCCACGTCGAATCGCCTGTCTGAATGTACCTTGGGCCTGGTGATCATATCCTATGGATACATTTCTTGCTAGGATTTGTGAAGAGGCATGATGTCACAAAACCTTGACGTAGTGAAGTTGGGGATGAGAATGTGCTCAGTCAGCTTGTATTATTCTCTCTGCTTTGTTGTTTTTATTTTTCACAGTAATTTTTTTATATTTTCAGGTTAAAAAGAACATAAAAGGTGAAGATACAAATGGCAGTCCTGTAATCAAGAAAACATGCCATGCATCTTCTGAAGTAGATCCCTGTCTACCAGATGCCCTTCTTGCTCAACATATAGGAGAACTGTTAGCCTATCTTGACAAGTCAGTTACACACATGGATCTTTGTGGAAGTGTTGGTAGAGATATTCTTGGATTTACGGTTGAAAAAACAAAAGTATGTTAATTTGAATAATACTCTATGCTTAAGGACATATGCAACATACCTTACCTACTGTAACTTTTCAATATATTCTTAAATTAAGATTATAGTGCCATCAGATGTTCATACAGTCCCTGAAACGTTCTACTTTCCCACCTGAACGGTGAACAAATGCTGAACGAACGGTGAACGAACGCTGAATGAACGCAGAGCGAACGGTGGGTGAACGATGTGCGAACACTGAACGCAACATGGTGAACGATGTGTGAACGGTGAACGGTGAGTGAACGCAGAACAAACGGAGCGCAAACGCGAGCGCAAAGTGAACGGTGAATGCAAGATGAACGATTTATTCGGAATGCCTCCGATCTTTTCCTTGCATTGAGATTATCCTATTATTATTCTATAATTCTAATTTCAGGTGCTTAAATATAAATAAAAAATAGATAGATAGATAAATAAATAAATAATAATAACATTTTTCTTATGTACAGATATGTACCTATGTTTTAAATCGATAGTTTTCTAACACGATTTTATTTGCCGTAAAACGTGTATTTTTTTCCGAACGCGTGGAGATTAAATATAAAATTAATCTATTTATATAGTAAATATGCTTATTCTTTTCACTAATAAAATAATGTGGTCTTCCGAAGATAAAACTACTACTTAGAGAATTAATTAATTAAATTGTACGCGGTTGAAACAACCATACATGTATTTCCGTGCCAAAGCGAATCCGAGTAAAATAACGGATTTTTTTAAAATTCACAATTATCTGTTGACATTGACTGTTATCGTACTGCATAAAAACTCTTGTTTTATTTAAATTCTAATGCAAAATATTCTATACTTATGTGCCTTTTGTATTCTTTTATGACGATTATTTTAGCTAACTTCTTCATGTATCTGTAGACATTTCCCGGCTATGATTATACTCGGTCAAGATGTTGGAACGAGGCATTCAATTTATTTGTAATAGATTAAATTTTTAAAACTAAATAAGTCATGTGCTGTCATAGTTTTTATTGAACAGAGAAATGTACCAGAGAGAGAGAGAGAGAGAGAGAGAGAGAGAGAGAGAGAGAGAGAGAGAGAGAGAACCCCCTCGATTCTAGGATACATATGTATCTGTTGTATCAAATAAAAAATCTTATTTTTTTCCTAAAAATTGCAAGCAGTAAAGGTCATCTTTTTTTTAGATTAACAAATCAATTTGACAGTAATCATTGGCTATTATTTTCCATCTTCAAGTTCACACAGTTCACAGGAAGTCCGTGCTAGTAGCGTGCTTGTCCTGTCAATCAAATAATTCGACACAGTGGAGGTGTGGAAATCGCGTTTCACCGAACATGCCGAAGTCAAAGAGTCACTAAGTATTCCAAGAAGTTTTAATATTTTTCCCTATCATGTCTCTATCTGATTTTTGCATTCCTGCAGAAAAAATAAATAATTGGAATATATACTTGGAAGGATTAATTTTTAAATTGAATTTGAAACATATTTCCTGCCAACTTAAAATACTACTATCGGCACAAGTTTATTCTAAAATACTATTGTTTAATGACTGTTTGATGTTGGTTTTAAGACTGATTTTCTTGTGTTAAAATACAAATTAAAAGTTAATTAAAATATACTGAAAAAACTCAGTAAGAATTTTATTTCGGGAGAAAAGACACGGGGGGGGGGGTCTTAATTATACTGATTGGCAAACATATGTTTAAACATATGTTTAGGTAGGGTGAAGGAAGGAATTTTCCTTCTCTAATAAAAGACTATTTTAAACAGTTGGTCTTTTCTAAAATATAAAACCACGCCATCAATTTAATTAGCTCTAAAGATATTTAATAAACTGAATATTTGCAGTACTGTTCATAATTCTCAAACCTTCATGTAGTTAAAATACTTGATACTTTAGAAATATATTTTTTTAGCTCACCTGAGCCGAAGGCTCAACTCTAAAATTTAAAACCATGCCATAAATTTAATTAGCTCTAAGGATATTTAATTAATTGAATATTTGCAGTACTGTTCATAATTCTCAAACCTTCATGTAGTTAAAGTACTTGATACTTTAGAAATATTTTTTTTTATGTATTCTTGTCCTGTAAAAGACTTGGATTAATTATTATACATCTATAAATAATTTGTCCTCTTTGAAATTACAACAAATTGATGCCGTGCGTTAAGTATTTGTACGTTGCCCTTTTTTAAAGTTAATATTTTAGCATCGTTCTACATGCATGTAGGTAATTAATGTATTATTTTCCAGGGAAATTTCATGAAATAAGTAACAGCTGAGTTATAATAATAGAAATATAAATACCATAGATAATTTTTGCGATGAAATAATTATTTTTCAAACACGATATCAAAGTTATTTAATTAAAAAAACATGTAAATCCTTACCATCAAAAAATAAGTCCTTTCACTTCGGTGTTCCGAATGACAATGAAGACTGAACGATAAGTGAACGGTGAACGCAAGGTGAACGCAAAGTAAACGGAACGAAGAGCGAACGGTGAACGTTTTGTGAACGGTGAACGCGAGCGCACGGTGAACGGTGCGTGACCTACTTTTTTAATTTTGCAGGCATTTGTTTTCAAATTGATTTGAAGGCATATTTTGGACACTTTAAGGCCTATGATCATGAAACTAAATCAGTTGATGCATCTTGGGTCCTTGAACAACTTCAACCTAAAAGTAGGTCACCGTGACCTACTTTTTGAACTTTATGACTTAACCTTTATAAAACATTTAATCCCATTATTTCAGGCACTGAAAGGGTTAGAATCATCAAATCTTGTAAGATGCTGCATCTTGGGACCTTAAAACATATTTAAGAAAAAGTAGGTCACTGTGACCTACTTTTGACATTTTGCAGGCATATGTTTTCAAATTGTTTAAAAGGCATTTTTTGATTACCTTCAGACCTACAATCATCAAACTTGGTCAGGAGATACATCTTGGGACTCTGAAAAATGTCACCAAAATGTAGGTCACGATGACCTACTTTCGACATTTTATGGCTATATTTAAGTATCATAGGTATTTATTGGCTTAGAACCATCAAACTTTGTGAATTGATGCATCTTGGGTTTTCGGAGAGTGACGACCAAAAAGTAGGTCACGGTGACCTACTTTCGACATTTTATGGCTATATCTAAGTATCTTGGGTATTTATTGGCTTAGAATCATCAAACTTTGTGAGTTGATGCATCTTGGGTTTTAGGAGAGTGACGACTAAAAATTAGGTTATGGTGACCTACTTTTGACATTTTATGGCTATATTTAAGTATTTCTGGTACTTATTGGCTTAAAATCATCAGACTTAGTCAGCAGATGCATCTTTGGAAAATGTCGACTAAAAGGTAGCTCATGGTGACCTACTTTCAACATTTTATGGCTATATTTAAGTATCTCTGGTACTTATTGGCTTAGAATCATCAAACATTGTCAGTTGATGCATCTTGGGTTTTCTGAGAATGTAGACTAAAAAGTAGGTCACAGTGACCTACTTTCAACATTTTATGGCTATATTTAAGTATCTTAGGTATTTATTGGCCTAGAATAATCAAACAGTGTTAGTTAAGGCATTTTGGGTTTTCCAAGAATGTAGACCAAGAAGAAGTCCTTATTGGCTAAGAATCATCAAACTTTGTTAGGTGATGCAACTTTGGTCTCAGGATACTTAGGGTAAGAGGCTTCAAATACAAGTGTAGAAGAGCGATTCAAGGCCCTTGGGCCTCTTGTTAAAAAATCTTCTTCTCAAGAACCACTGGGCCAGGAAAGATGAAACTCATGTGGAATCATCCTCAGGTAGTGTAGATTCAAATTTGTTCAAGTCATGACCCCCGGGGGTAGGGCAGGGCCAAAATGGCCGATCAAAGTTTTACATAGGAACATATTGGAAAAATCTTTAAAAATCTTCTTCTCAAGAACCACTGGAACAGGAAAGATGAAACTCATGTGAAAGTATCCTCAGGTAGTGTAGATTCAAGTTTGTTCAAGTCATGACCACGGGGTAAGGGTGTGGCCAAAATGGCCGACCAAAGTTTTACATAGAAATATATAGGGAAGCCTTTTAAATCTTTTTTTCAAGTACTTCAAAGCCAGGATTATTACATTGTAACATTTGTATGGAATCATCCTCAGGTAATGTAGATTTTAGTTCGTTCAAATTATGATCCCCTTGGGGGTTAAAATTCAAGTCACCCCCCCCCCCAAATTAAGTTAATGGAAGATCGCAAATGAAAATGGTGTCGTCATACAGCCTTCAATGTCTTATTTATTCAAATCCCGACTATATAATAAAACAATTATGGACTCTTTTGGTGTTGAATATGGTTTGTTATTCACCAGAAAAGTATCCAGTTCTGATCTGATATGTGTTTTTTCCTAGCTGATGTGCTCAGGTGAGCGCTGTGGCCCCTGGGCCTCTTGTTTTATTTATTCTTGTCCTGTAAAAGACTTGGATTAATTATTATACATCTATTAATAATTTGTCCTCTTTAAAATTACAACAAATTGATGCCATGCGTTAAGTATTTGTACATTGCCCTTTTTTAAAGTTAATATTTTAGCATCGTTCTACATGCATGTAGGTAATTAATGTATTATTTTCCAGGGAAATTTCATGAAATAAGTAACAGCTGAGTTATAATAATAGAAATATAAATACTATAGATAATTTTTGCAATGAAATAATTATTTTTCAAACACGATATCAAAGTTATTTAATTAAAAAACATGTAAATCCTAACCATCAAAAAGATAAGTCTTTTTACTTCGGAGTTCCGAATGACAATGAAGACTGAACGATAAGTGAACGGTGAAGGCACGGTGAACGCAAAGTAAACGGAATGAAGAGCGAACGGTGAACGTTTTGTGAATGGTGAACGCGAGCGCACAGTGAACGGTGAACGCAATACTGTGAACGAAGAGCGAACGGTGAACGCACGCTGAACAAACGGTGAACGCACGCAGAACAAACGGTGAATGAACGGTGAGCGAACGGAAAAATGGGAAAGTAGACGTTTCAGGGACTGTAGACGAAAAATCAGCATGCATTACCAGATGTTTTTGGAAGATATCTAATTATGAAAACTTTTGCATTATTCAAAGAAAAATATACAAAAATTACAAAACATAAAATCCAAATGTTTTTCCCATATAAATTTGTTTTGGAAGAGGTGTACAAATCCATATATAGACTTTAAAAGTATTACACACAGGTCCTTCGTTTAGTGGAACTCTTTAACTCCAGGGAAAAACCCAATAATATTCAAACTACGTTGCGTATAACCTTAAATAATATTTTTTACAACATAATTTTGTCTATAATTTTTTAAATAGTTAAAGCTAGGAAAAATTAAAGAAGCAAGGTGACAAATTTTCAGATCCACTAAGATGATCTTAGTGGATCATTGGAAGGTAGAATTCCCACTTTGAGATGTTTGACCTTCTCCAGAACCTCTGGATAGGATGAGGCCAAAATGGATGATCAAAATTTACATAGATTATATAGGAAAGATCTTTAAAAAATCTTCTTCTCAAGAACAGCAAAGCCATGATGATTCATATTTGTATGGAAGCATCTTCAGGTAGTGTAGGTTTAAGATTGTTCAAATCATGACCCCTGGGGTAGGACAGGGCCACAATGGATGATCAAAGTTTTATATAGGAATACATTTAAAAAATTTTCTTCTCCAAAACCACTGGACAGAGAAAGATGAAATGTTGAAACATCTTCATGTTTCAAGTTTGTTAAAATTATGATCCCCAGGGGTAGGGTGAGCCACAATGGACAATGAAAGATTTACATAAGTTTATTCTATCACTTTATTTTACTCATATACTCAATGGATCTTGTATTGATTGTTGTTTTATTCTCAGAAGACCATTAAGGCCCCTGGGCCTCTTGTTAATTACACCTCTTATAATTATCACTCTCATTGAGAAAAAAATGATTTAAAGAATGGGTGGACTTAACGCCCTATTTTGGATCATTTTGAGACTACTCTAACAAGTTGAAAATAAAGTGAATCCAAAATATATTACAACCACTAGAAAGAGCGACGTATATATGGTTATTTTAGCTAAAACATATGTACAAAAGCAATGCCTTGTTGCCATGAATCAAAATTGAAACAAGGATACATTAATGTCATCTTCCGGAATTTGACATGTACCCAGAGTGATTTTTAGCCGGGCTTATTGCTCAAAGAGCAATTGCCGGCTTATGTGATCCTGTTTAAGGCAGGATGTTGACCCCATAGTCACCATTTTAAAGTTACGTGCAAAAATATAGTTCTTGCTCTCAACCGCTTTTGAGATAATACAAACGCTAAATAAAGCAACAAAAATAAAACGAAGTTTTATCTACGTAAAATTAACATTTGTAGTAATGACTTTGAAAACTTCATAAGTCAAAGAACATAGTTCATTAGCGTAAGGATTTTTGATAATCAGTGTTACCGTAGTTCTCTACACATACGAGGTAAAGCAGGAGAGGGAACCAGACTGGCCTGTTTGTTTACATTCAGCTGCGGTACCAGCTAGATTAATTCTGATTCTGACAAAATCGGACCGTGGTACTACTATTAGAATTGAAAAACTCACTGTCAGTCTATTATCATCTATATTGATAGTTTTAAAATAATTTTTTCATCAGAATATAAACGTGATTTGTGTAAGAAATCCATTCTACTCTGTAAATGAGCCCGGCTCTCTGTACTTCTGTGTACTTTGATTAGGTCGTGCTATCAATATTAAAAGGAGGCGGGGCTATCGATCAGTGTCATTGTTGACATTTCTCTCTCTCCATCTCTCTCTCTAGAAATTCGAATACGTGTTTGGAATATTACAGCGATGTCATTATGATTTTTTTTTAAATGTGAGGACACGCAAAATTAAAACAACATTTATTGTGCTAAATTCTGAAAACAGCACCAAACATAGTGATTTACATCTAGGTCAGGTTGAAGAATACATTGTAACTGTTTCCACAAATACACTCTCAGGTGGACATCACGTGATGAATTGTAATATTTAACAGGTCAATGGAATGCATACAGTGGAAGCGAGAAGTTTGTTCGGAACATGTTTTTTGTAAAATTAAGTGTCAGCGCACGTTTGTCGGCGCTTCTCCTTTTAAGTCACATTTTTTTGTTCAATATACAACTACAGTTTTCGTAAGAACAGCCGACAAACATGCGCTGACTATGTATTCAGACAATGAAAAATGCGTGACCCTGATTATCTATTGATATTCAATAAATCCTCTGGCACCATGCCTTCGAAAAGAGCATTTTAAAGGGGGAGTTTCGATAAGGCCGTTTTGCGGCCCCTCGAGAAATGTTATGAAATTGTGATATGTTGTAGATAAATGTCTTACCTTCCTAAAAATTTGAAAATAATTTATACTCCACATTTTCTGGTCACGTGATAAATTAAAGTTTAAGTATACCCCCTTCCCTTCATTTTAGGAGTAGGCATATTTAAAACGGGATACTGAAGTTTTTTTTCAACGTCAAATCATAAATGAAATGTGATAAATGTGAATAAAAACATCAAATAATCAATTCCTATATTAATTTTACAGAAAATTAATAAAATTTATATTATGTGAATTTTTTTTTAAATTGCAAGATTTTTCTCGACTTTTAATTGTAACTTTTCTTTAAAAGAGGGAGAATTTAAATTATAAAACATATATACAGTATAGGCAGAAACATTTACAATAGGAATTTACTGACAGTTTATATTTTAACTTAATAATCAATTTAGAACAGTTTTCCCGTACGTAGGGAAGCAAATGTAAAAAAAAAAAAAATAGACATGAGATAGATCAACTTTGAGTGTAATTTACAGTTGTTTAGAACTGTTTGCAATACTTTTCATCAACTAAAGTTTTAGCGCAAATTTTATCGTGAAATTATACAGTAATATACTATAGTAATTGAATTTAATTTTAAATCATGCTTTGAAAAACAAATGGATTTCCATACGATTAAAGAAATGCAAGTACACATTTATATTATTTTAAAAGTATATTCAAAAGAATCGCAATTGCAATGTTCATTGTATTTTGATGTATAAATAATATTTTAAAAAATCAATATATTTTATCAAGATAGCAATTATTAGTCCCCTACCGGTAAAACCAGAGGGACTACAGGTATAGTTTCCGCATCGTCTGTTTAGCTGTCCTTCCCTCTGTCTGTCAGTCTGTCCCAAATGGTTTTCCGTACTTTTCTCTATAATCGCTTGCTTGCAAACTTTGATAAACTTGTTTTTAGTATTAATATGATTTTTTTTTACCTTTGTGGGGGGGGGGTGTCAATTTTTTCCCGAAATGCTCGTAAATATTGTGCTTAGTTTTGGTAAATGAGTTAACCTCGAACCGGGGGGGGGGGGGGGGGGGGTTCCCCCAAAATGCTTGTAAATATTGTGCTAAGTTTTGGTAAATGAGTTAACCTCGATCAGTAATAGAACATATTTGTATTTTGTTTCGCTTCAATGATTTTTTTTTTTTTTGCGGAATTATTAAACTGGAATTTACATGTTTTTTTTAATTACAAAAACCAGGTTATACTTGCAGGTAGAAAACTATAATTGGTAATGCAATACTAACTCGAATAAATAACCAGATGATAAAAAAAACTTAAATAGATTGTCTCTATTTCATTCGGAAAGTTAGAAGTATTTTTTAAAACAACTTAAAGATGCACATTATGTTCTCAGCAACTGAAACTAGGTTTTTGCTTCACCAATTTTAGTTACATTTAGTAAGTGCTTGTCCAGATCGCAGTTCAAAATACATTTATAAATGCCAAAGATGTGTTAAATCCCAAATTCTGCAGAAACATATAAATCAATATTAAGTCTTTAAAAAATTGACGTTCCCTACTTAAATATCAACCACACGTAAAAACATAACGAACCTTCTCTAGCAGATTGGAGCAAGGGTTTCTATTCGAAAAAAAGGCTAATATGATATTTTTTCTGATATATGTTTGATTCAGAACGTTAAGGAATGGACTCGTTTTCTCTTCTTTCGTTAAATCAGTCAGAAAATAGAAGTAAGATCTGGCATCTGGACCATTTCTGGTAATGTGCAATTAGATTGGGTAATGTGCAACCCTAAATGTATCATCGGTGCATGTTTAGTCAACCTTTTACTCTGAGCATTCATCAATGAAATGGAAGTCAGACCCAGCATCCGAACCAAGTCTAGTACTGTGCATCCGAAGATGCATCATGAAGCATGTCTGGTCATCAAGTACTTGCATTGCTAAAAAAAACTTTAACTTACTTTAAAAACATTGACCTCGATACATATTAGCTTAAAACCCAGCATCCGAAACCCGACAGATGACAAGGAATTACTGTTCAAGGGACTAGATGATATAAAAAAATATCTGCTTGAAAATTTTTTAACTGGGAACGCCAATGCCGACGGTATTAAGAAAACTCCCCGTGTAGTTGAACTAAAAATATGACGTTAACGTTATATACTGGCGATGAAATGAGTATGGAAATAAAGACAGTATCCGAAAATGTATTATATTGTTAATATTTTCAAGAATTAACTTTGATATAAAAAATGTGCCACTTTTGGCTAAGTATTTTAACCTGGTGTATGATCAAGTAACCAGAAGGTTCTAATTTTAGGTATGCAAATTTTAGACAATTTTCAATTTTTGGATATGAAGTGCACAGGCGACACTCATCATATTGTAAACTATTAGTGTGCAGGGTATATCTAATAACTGGGCAAAACTAGGTGAGTGTCCCTCATGCACTTCATATTCTAAAAATCGATTTATAAATGCCACCCTCTTATATTTTCCCATAGGCCTAATGTTAACGCATTTGCGGGTACATCTAAGTTTGTGTCGGCTACAGTGTGAATTTATCTCATATTAACTTTTGAAATATTAATAACAAAAATTAAGATATTCATCTTAAATTCTAAACAAATTTTGAAAAAATAAATTGAAATTTATTTTTATGAAAATAAGTGGGCCGAGAAACGGCCTTATCGAAACTCCCCCTTCACATCCGTACCATAAATACACAGTTAAGATATCAGGAGTTTATATGATGGGAAAAAAATTAACATTTTATGGAACTTAAATTTGCAGCATTTTTTTCCGGCTACAGGGCTCGACATTAACGCTTGTCCGCTTGTCTGGTACCTATGAAAAATAATTTCGGACAAGTGAATATTGCTGGGCACTTGTCCGATTGGACAAGTGCATTTTAATGTAAAGGGGTCTCTAAATAATAAAAAGAACGACTGTTGAAAGCTATATCGGTAGTCTCAACTCAAGACGGAAACTGTACATAAAATCCAAACTTCGATCCCGATATGTATCGCTTTTTTGATACGATCGGGATCGAAGTTCACTATAATTGCACTGAAAAGTCATGGAAGATACGAGCCGAAGTAGTGAATATTGTTTGATGTTGACAGTTTCACTTGTGGACATTTATGTTATTTTCAGGACAGAAAGCCTAGATTAAATTTCGTTTTATCTGTCTGTAACAATAACATCAAGAATCAAGCAAGTGCATGACATGTGTAAATAAATGGACTTAATTTTAATTTTCAAGTTGAAACTATTGAACTTAATTGAAAATTTTCGGACATGTGAAGTTGAAATTCGGACAAGTAAATGTCTTGGTCACTTGTCCGAATGGACAAGTAGGGAAAAAATTAATGTCGAGCCCTGGGCTAGTTAAGTCCACCTATTCTTTTCTTTGCAGGTGACTATTACACATCTACAGTTAACTGAATTCAGCTGGGAAAAAATTCAAAATACCACCAGAAAGGGATCACTTAAGCATATGGAAAAACCGGTTCTTCACTACAGTCGACAATATGATTTTTTGAAAAAATCGGATCGACAAGAATTGTTTAAGGTTATTCTCCATATAAAATTAATGGATTTTGTTCATGAAAAAGTAGCAAGGCAAAGAAAAACTAAGGGGACAACTAACATCCTGTCTAAGAAGAAAATTTGACAAATCACCATCATTAATGCTGTCTTGAAATAAACAAGAGGTATTTTAGCTCATCTGAACCAAATATTCAAAGACCTATTCTAGGGCCATTTGTGCAGTTGCATGAATGCATGAACTTTTAGGAATACTTGCCATATCTCAAGAACCACTTCATCAATATTTGTCAAATTTATCACAGAGTGTCCTTGGCCCA